>NNCF01129389.1:696549-708686 GCA_002313205.1 Laupala kohalensis
ATATTAGTCTATGAAAGTATACGTCAAATTAGAAGAGGATTTCTGCCCAATACAAACATATGTAATGAAGGAAGAGGGGGATTGATAGACGAAAAGTATTGAAAGTATGGAACACCTGGAAAGAGTATTTACAGAAAAAACTTGGTCCAACATAAGAAACACCCGTACATGAAAATTTATGTACAACTTACTCTGGTCTAGAAATTCATATTCCCCTGCCAACTTATCAAGAAATTGTAAATACAATAGGAAACTCAGAAATTAAATAGAGCTCCTGGGGAAGATGCAATTTCGGCAGAAATTGTTAGATATGGTGGAAGGATGCTGTGGAAACAAATACAGCTATGTGAAATAATCTGGAGATGAAAAAAGAATATAAGAGTTGAACACTTTTATTGTTTGCTCATTACAGAAGAAAAGTGACAAAAAGTGCCAAAACTACAGAGAAATAGTAATTCTTAGCGTAACATACAAAACATTCACTTCTATTTTCTCAAAAGACTAGAACTCTCTGTTGAAGGATGTTTAGGGGAATATCTCTGTGTATTCATAAGGATCTTTCAATTGCAGACCATATTTTCACCCTAAGAATTATACTGGAGAAAATGTGTGAAAGAGACATCAGAGTACACCAAATCTACATAGATTTTAAACAAGCATATGATAACATAAACGAACAACAGTTTATATATATATATATATATATATATATATATATATATATATATATATATATATATATATATATATATATATATATATATATANAAATTCAAGAATTTATATTCCCTACAAAATTGGCAAACTTAATAAATATGACCCTAACTAATATATCCAAGTTAAAATTTAAGACATTTTCAAACACACTTAGGACTTCGACAAAGTGATATTTTATGGACACATTTGTTCAATGTTTGCTTTGAGAAAGTAATAAAGGCATTACCCGTAAACCTGGGGGGAAACATCTTTGATAGGACCCATTAGATTCTAGCATATGAAGATGATGTAGTATTAAGCAGAGGATTAAAATATCTCACCGAACCAATAGAAAAAATATATTGAAAACTAGAAAAATATGGCAGGAAATAAACTGCTATAAAAGTAAATAATAAACTACAATAAAATATGATAAATAACATCAACGCCACCAATAACCCCAAAGTGGTGCAGATAGAAGGGAGTGAATTTGAGAGAATACCCAAACTTTTAAATATCTAGGTTCCTTAATAACAAACAGCAATAATCTTCGTAGAAATAAAAGAGAAGATTGCCTTCGGCAACAAATGCTACTTCTCTTAGACACATATCTTTAAGAAGAGGTATATTCAAAAGAAATTGTATGTCAAATTATACGAGACCTGTATAAAACCTATTGTATGGAGTTAAATTCTGGACATTAACAGCCCGAATAGAAATAATCCTGATGGTCTGGGAGAGGAAATTACTGCGATATATTTTCGTGTATGTGATAACGCTCTTTGGAGAATCAGGCGACATTGCGAACTTAAAAATCTCTAGAAATAAGCAGATAATATTTCTGAAATTTAGACGAAAATAATAAAATGGGTAGGTTATGTTCTTCGAATGGGCGAGGAAAGAGCAAACTAGAAAATACCCAATACTAAACCACCAGACAAGTTAAAGAAGGTAGCCAAAAATTATAATGGATGATGTGTGAACATTTTCTCGTGTGGGATAGACGGGCGTAAGGACATCGAGACAGAAGGCAGAAAATAAAGAAGAATAAGCATCGATTCTAAGAGAAGTCAAAGCTACATTGAAAGCGCTGTAGTGCTGAAGAAGAAGTAGAAGAAGTAATATTTTTAAAGAAACCAGTAGACTATTTTAGTCATGGACTCTCAGAACACTGGGAAGCTTTCGAATAAAACAATGCTTTTGTGCTTCGAAATCCTTTAACAAGATCGCTTTTTCATGGAATAACATTATTTTATGGATGAGGAATTGTGTTTTTGCGATTCACGTAACATATATGGAGGAAATAATTGCAACCTGAGCATTTTACCAAAAGTAGAAGGAACATGGCATGACAATTACACGTTGGTTACATTGATAGGGAGACAAAAGAAAATTTAAAAGGACTGTTTGTAAATATAATAATATTCCAGAGATTACAGATAATTTTGATCTCACCGAACGACTACAGATAAGACTGATCAGCTGCTTCACTTCAATACATAAAACTTTAAAAGCATCGTCTATACTACGTCATATCCAAAATTGTTTGGAAGTTCTTGACGTAAATAATCTGAGAAATATTACGCATACATCACATAAAATAATAATATTAACTTAATAGTAAAAAGTATTAACAAACTGCATATGACCATGTGAAGGACAATAAATTAATTTACTCTCCGGAAGCAAGCTGGGGACCATCACATCAATTCCGATCAAGGGCAGAGGCGAATTTAACATTTCAACACACTCTTAACAATACAAAAAGTTCGATGCATGAAATAATATTAACATAATACCAACAAAATTGTATTTAATAAAACGAAAAAAGTATTTATTGTAAACATAGATTTTTCAAGTATAAGAGACAATCTGCGTTTGTCTCACGTGAAGTTTTGAATTTTTGCATCAATATTCCTTCTTGAATCCTGAATTATATCTTTGTCATATTCAAAATAGAGATTACAAAAGATAGTTGAATGCCTCATAAAATTCCAAGTTAGAAACATAAAAATAGTGTCACTTTTGTCTTGTTTTACCCTAATGGCAAACACACGAGAAGAACATTCTCCATTTTCAATACTTTTGTTTGATCTACTCATTAGGATACTCCAGGGAAGATGTTTTCTATCGCTCAGCTTAAATTTTCTAAATAATCTGAGAAATATTATGCATACATCACTTAAAATAAATAACATGTGAGGAGATATTCTTTAAATTTTTAACCTTATAATTACAATAGCGTTACCTTGTTTATTTATATAAGCAACTATAAGTGCGGATATATATATAAAGAAAAATCTGGTAAGCAATGGGACTATGGGAAACGATTCGTTTAGATTGTAAAATATTGTAAAAGCGTAAAAAATAACCCTCGAAATTAGTGCAGTGTTTCTAACGTTAAAGAGTAAACTGACATGTAAATAAAGAAACATGTTTACATGTGAAACCCACGGCATGAACGCCTGATCTATCGTGAAATAACTTGTCCCGATTTCATCACGCGTTCACTCATGACCTTGCTATCACGCCGCCTCACCTGCATTATTGTCTTCGAAATCACACATTTCCTGTCATAAGAATGTAAAGGTTCTCGTAATTTCCTCACGCTACAATATGTTATTGTATACAAATTAAAAAGTTTAAGCACAATTATAAAGCAACTTGCCTTAATTTATGCGTAATATTCGGATGTTAAATATATTTTTCTCACAAATTAAAGAAACCTACTCTGGTATTACATTCGCTATGTGTCGATGTGACCAAGAGTGGTTTTCGTACCCGAAAATTGTGTGAAAATTCGTAAAAAAGACCGTGAGCTATTTTTAATCTTTACTGAGCTTTCATAAATAAAAATTCGTGGGATTTACGTGAGAGCTCGAAGTTTGGACAACGCAATAAGAAACATGACGAAATACTGCAATATTGCAATGGTAAGTGTCAAATTGCTTTTGCAATACAAGTGTAACTTCATTCAGTTGTAATAAATATCCTCTTAATGAATATTAAAATAAGTTATTTATAAATATAATTTTTTGTTTACACAATTATAAAGAATTTATTCTCCTTCATGTATTATCACATAGGACCAACGAGGCTGGAAAAATCATCATTTTTCTCTAACTAAAAAGTTAAAAATATCGAAAATTCCAGAGATCACTTGTTATATATTAAAAAATACTTGCATAGACGAGTTATCTAAATTTAGTTCTTCAAATATAGCGAAAACATGTGTCATGTCTTTAATGAGAATGACAAATCATGAAAAAAATTAATCCTTTCCACTCATTAGAAAAATCAAATATACAACAGTCTGTTTTTACGTACGTGAATTAATAATGTTAAAATACAAATATCGAGAAGATATCTCAATAAGGTCTTAAGATATTGTGAACATCGCAAAAATTAGTTATATTATATTCATCCTAGCACGTTCCTTTATCTCAACATAAAACTGCATTTCACCAAATTTTCAGTTGTATTTTCCAACAATGTTTTACCAAGATCCAAAAATAATTTTCTTTAATATCTTATTGATATAGAATTAGAGGTAATGGTAAATAGTTATCGGATTTTAACTTCCTATCTTGGGAATATTTACCAATACATTTCTATCAGTGTAAAGTAGTTCTGATCCATCTCAAAGTAGGTTTTGGTATTCCCAGACACGTTTGAGTCAGATGGTTATCTTCGGGAATAAGAATGGGGTTATCCTTGAGAATAAAATCTTGATAGTCTCCTCTCGATAAAACAACTTTGTTCTCAATCGGTATACGAATCCAGAACAGGAGGTTTCAGTGGCGTTTGAGCCCCAATACGTCTGAGCTACTCAACTTATAAGGCAAGGTGGAGCAGAGTCGCGCTTTGGAGTTTTTCACGCATGCGAGGTTTGAAATTTTTAAAATTTCATTTATTTCATGTCTTATGGTGTTGTTCAGGCTTTGTTCAGACTGCTCTTCCATGTAACTATTACTTGGGTGAGGGAATTGGGAGGGAGAGAAATTGGGTTGTCGAGGAACTTATGGTACCGAACTGACACGTTTGACTGGAGTAGATGAGGGACACCGCAACTGGAAAACTCACTCAAGGTTATCAACTGGGGTTTTCCTAATCTAGTTCAGCCGAGCAGGGTTTGAACTCTTAATACCTCGTTCAACGGAATCGTGGAAAAATATTCCATTCTACGAAGCCTTCACAAAAGAAAAAAAATATTACCTTCCACTAGAACTTCAAATATTAAAATTTTCGCTGACATGTTTCTTCGGACGTTTGCCCGATCGAATGGAATGGTCATAAAAACAGAATCGTGAAAATACATTCTGTGATTTAGTCAGATAATATTTAATGCAAAAGTGAATAATAGGAATTGAATGTATGGAATAGGGAGAGTTCGAGCACTTCTATGACGAGGCTTCTCAGTTAGAGTGTTGATTGGAAACAGCTTTTTTAAAACTTTATTCTTAACTCGTCGACTTCTTTTAGAAGGGTCTTAGTGAGAGAACTTTGCACATGTAATTCTAAAAAAAAACACAAATTTGTATTGTTATATTGTGTTTTTTAAAATTTACTTTATTTCGTTGCATTTGTTTTCTAATTTAGTCGTTTACATTAAAAATGTAACAGGGTATACTTAATTGAACGAATATAAATAATACTAGCGGATTACCGGGTGTTGATCGGAATATTTCAATTGTTAGACCAATATTCTTTCACTCAAGAAAAAAAGTCTATGTATATTGTAGGATCAAAGTATTTTACTTACTGTTTTTTAATATATGAATATATCCTAATTTTACAAATTCGAATACAATTTTAAAACAAAACTTGACTGCATACACCATCCAAGAATAATTCTTGGATGAAACCACTCTTGAGTTAGCAACGTTAAGTTGTTCATGAGAGAAACAAATCAATCGAAACGTCACCAATTAGTCTAGCTCTCCACTTCACCCTTAACCCTCATATGTGGTGAATTTGTACGTATACGGCGTGATATCACTGTTTATCTGAATGGTCCCGAAATCTGTAGATTCAACCCGTCTTTTTGAATTTTCACATGATCCTCTCTTCCCACTCCATCCGTGGGTGTTCTAGGGCTGTTTCCTCTACCCCAATGGTGGTCCAACTCTGACATAACATCGGAAATGTGTCTGTTCATCTGAGCTCTTGCTCACCGGCAGCCGCGCTGGGCGAATTTTCGCTTCAAGGCAAGACACAACGGCGGCAGCGCGACTTCATCATTTCGTTAAAACGCTTATAAAATTAAATTAGTCAAAATATTACGATTTAAATAACTTTTAATCTTTGTTAAATGAACGAAACAAAACAGAAACCATTAAGTTTGATGAAGATTGATTTTTTCCTTCTTAAATTTCTCTCTTGAATTGAAGTATTTTAACACATTTATTTTTAATAAGTTTTTTCGATAATTGTGGTTAACCTTTGTAAATAGGCAATAGCTGTCGCGGACTTTTTTGTAGAACTCTGAGGCGAACAATATTTCCATTCATTTTTGTATCGTATCTCTAACCGTTAAGGCAACGTAAACGAATATCTCTCTCTTCTTTATTCAATAGAATTTTATCGTCAATATCATTTTCTATCTTTCTTTTCACGTATTTAAAAAATAAAAGTTAGCCTATGTTCTTCTTGAAAATCTGAACTATATTCTTGCGAAATTTCGTCTCCATCGGTTGTTTAGTCGTAATTAGGTAGCAGACAGGTTGACATATTTTCGCCTTTATATATTCCCACGCAGAAATCGCCGACATTGAACCTATTTTTGAGTCGAAGAACGACGTCAAATAAACGACGCCATCCCGACGTCATATTTCCCGGAATCGAGACAACGTCGTTATGCGACGTCGGGACGACGATAATAAACTACTTTGTTTCGACGTAGAGATCGAGTCGAAGATCGACGATCCGTTATACGACATTGAGATGACTCAGTTATAATAATAATAATAATAATTAACGGGAACGAAGACCCAATAATAATAATAATTATTATTATTATTGGGTCTTCGTTCCCGTTAATTGTGGCCTGTTTCTCTAAGTTGCAACCCTATGGTCGAAATCACATTTGCAATTTGTCTTTCACTGCCATCTGGTAGTGGAAGTTGGAACTTGCATATATCGCCAAGAATTAATTTTGCCGAGAACATCCTATCTTTTACTTGTTCTCGGAGATTACTATTTTACGTGTTTACTATTCATGGTACTAATAGTAAGATGGAGCAATACAAGAGTATAAAAACATAGCATTAATCACCATGTAGCTCCGTGGTAGCGTGCACGCCTTGAGTACAAAGGACCCTGACCAAACCACGCCGTAGTCGGACTTGGAAGACGGAGATTGTAGAACAACGTTCTTATAGGAATGTGTGGTACAAACCTCATAGAATATGATTTAACAAGATATGACGATGGATTATATCCATAAAAGTTGTAATAAAATGATAATTTAACATTTTCAAGAAAGTCGTGTGACGACCTTGTTATGGCGTCGTCACCCGGCGTCGAATAAGCGATTTTTACGACTTGGTGAAGACGCCGTTCTCCGACGTTGAATCGACGATACAACGTCTTAACGACGTTGTTTTTCGACGTCGCCACAACTTCTGTGGCGTTGTAACGACGTCGCTACGACTCGAAATTTACACGTGGGTTAGTATGGAAGAAGGCATGGCGTAAAATATTAGGATACAAAAGTCCATTTCAGTCAGGAATATATGTACTCAGGAGCTAAGTGATTATATAAAAGTTCCAAAGTCTGATATCACTGAGTCACACTGAAAACAATAATTATTTCATCAAATCAATGGAAAATAGATTTATCTCACTTTCTTCACAGGAGGAATGTTCAAGGAAACCACACATATATTATGACACGTAAATATAGAGAAAATGGAGGTAAACATAACACTCAGCGCATTTCTTTGGTTAAACTACCGTAAGTGTAGAAATCAGTAAGCGCTATTAGTGACCATATTTCTCACTCGTTTCTTTAGGTTTTTAAGATCTTATTTACATCGAATAAATCGCACGTGCCATTTCACTATCTGGCACGTTCCGCGAGAAAACAGTGCATTTCCTTTGAGTTATTATGCGCAACGGAACTGAAGAGGAAAGCATGTCCCTATGGGAAATGGACAATAACTGTAATTTTGTTTGGAAAGAAGAACGATTTTTCCTGGAAACTATTGTAACCTCCTGTTTAGTGTAAGTCCTTGGGAAAAATAGATTGTTCATGACCTCCGATATTCATGTAATATAGTTCACTGGCATTTACTATGACGCTAGAGACACGGAGTGAGAAGTATTATTTGTAAAATTGTATTAATCGTCTTTGCCTCAGGAACACTGTGTCCTAAATATGACACCACTAGTGTACTGTTATGATATTATCTGAATTTTGAAATTGGGTCACTATTACACGGGATGGGTAAAATAATACTAGGCCGGGAAAGAATTGTTATCCAAACATGGAATTAACCCTTGTAAATAAACAGGAGATCTGCCCTTTACAAATCAGAAATGGCCACTGTTGACGTCGATGCAACAACCAGTTGCTGTCACAGATATGCGCACGCTTTGTTCCGAATTATTTGCTGAGTCATGTCGTTTGTGTACGTGAGAGATGTAGACGTGTTGTGTTGAATCCAACACAAAATGGTGCTCATAATAACACAGCGCTTGTTCATTGTCGAGTGATATGTGAAGCACTATTCGTGGAAAACGTATTCAGAACTTTCTGCGAAAGGATTTAAGAATGGAAGTGTTTTGGCAAAACCTCCAGCAAAGCCTGTAATGCAAAACTTAGAGGCAAATTGGCACAAAACAGGCTCTGTGGCGAATAAAAACCGTAACTATCCGAAAGGAGTTTGAACAAGATAACATAGCAAAAAAGAAGAAAAGTCTGGAAAAAAGTGAGACGAATTCTCAACACTAGTACTCTGTGCAAGTGGGAATTGATCATTGTGACCTGGTTCAACCTGTCTATTCGTGAACTCATAACATACGCCATTATGTATCAGAAAATCCCCATCAGTACGGCCGTTGCATAATTTTAAGGCTGGTGTTTGGGGTACAATTTCTGGTTTCCGATTCTTAACACGATTCTTTTACCAAATTATTAATACTTTTTGTTGTCCAGAATATTTAATCCTGTTGTGGATCAACTCACAGAAGATAAATGACTATGGATATTTTCAGCTAGTTGGAACAACAGCTCACACCATCTTGAAAAACGTTTCACGAGTGCACGAAGTGTTCGGTGAAGAGTGGACAGTAGAGATACAGGAAAATTTCTTGATCACCTCGATCGCCTGATCCCTCTCTCGCTCTTTGTGAATTTTACCGTAGGACAAATTAAAGGGTAGGTTTATTCAAATAATCCTCACACACTGGACAACATGAATCATCCAGCATAATATTAAAAATACTTTTGCTGCTATCCCTCAAGCAGAGCTGTAGCGCATGTATCAGAGTTTGATAAAACGAGCTCAGAGCTGAATCGACGTCAACGATGGCCGTTTCCGGCACTTTCTGTAATAGGAAATTCCTCTGTTCATTAACAAGGGTCAATTCCTTGTCAGTCTTACAAATAGTTTTCGGGACAGTTTTATATGGCTGCGTTTTCGATCTCACTCTATTTCATTTTAGTAAAGCTTTTGATTAAACAGATCATGATATATTGCTAGCGAATTGCGGGAACGTGGGCTTCTCTGACTCCATCCTTTCTGATTAACGAAATATTTCGATAAAGGACATCAAATTGTTGTTGAATGTCAAAAAATTTCAATATATCGTATTGCAAGAGACGTCCCGCAGGGATCCGTATTGGGTCCTTTTTATTTCCTAATCTATGTAAATGATCTTCCTCAAGTATTATGAAATTTAAGATATAACTTGTATGCAGATGATTTACAATTTGTCAGCGGAAAATTAAGTGAAATTTCTCTTTTAATTTACCGAACAAACGACCCATTTGGCATCTGTGCACAAATGGTCAATGCAATATGGCCTTCTTCTTAATCCTTCAAAATCACAAATGTGCAGGAAAATGCTTACCAGTAAGAACCAAAGGAACGTAAGTGAAAGTAATGGTATTTCCTCATCATGATTATAGTAAAATTATCTACTATTTCGAATAAATACTTAGCTGAAACACTTCAGAATGTCCAAAATACCTTATTCGTTTTGTATATGTTGTAAAAACGTAAGATCACATTTTGGGATATTATGAAGTTAATGAAATTCTCAGATTTGAGCATAGGTGCATGTTTTATAACCTCTGTCTTTTCTACAAAATTATCAATATTGTTTCCCCTTCATAGATATGGAGTTATGATACGTGCACTAAAATAAAATTTAAAAAAATTAAGTGATATGGCAAAAATCTATAAAATAAAATCATTGTTGATTTTTGTAGAGTATGCCACATTTTTTATTGTCAATTCTTTAAAAATTACCTTAAAATGTATTATTTCAGTTCTCATTTTCATTACGTCTAATCTAGTTTCTTGTATTTTAGAAGTTTTATTTGTTTTCCATGAAGAATTTTTTATACAAACGTAAATCGAAATATTATGAGGATTAAAAATAGCTTTGTTTGTTAGTGGTAGTACTATCTTGGCGTTGCTCTGTTTGTCATTGCATCAAAATGGTTTTTGTATTTGTAATTTCAATTGTAATTAAAGTTTTAATATTTTTACCTTGTGTTTGTATTTTAATTTTTTGATTTATCTAATTTTAATTGTAGAAAATTGTGGTGTTTCCTGTTTATTATTCTAAGTATCATGTATATATGTACGTTAGTCCAGTCATATGATAGTTTGGCGGTGAAAAAAATATAGAAGTGTATTCTCAATCGATTCTTATGTTTTCGCAGGTGCTGAATCCGAATTTAAACTTTGCCATGTCGTTTTTTTTCGAGTTATAAACAAATACCTACAGAAAATGCGTTTTTTTTAGTTTTTTGATTTTTTTCTCAAAATGCCTAGAGTTTGCGCAGTGGCAATTTTGAAATTCGAATTCAGCACCTGCGAAAACATAAGAATCGATTAAGAAAAAAACTTATATTCTTTTTCCTGGATGACCTCTTTTATTCCTCTGGTTACTGGACTTAGGTGGAAGAAGGGAGCCAGATGGCCCAAGTCTCGGCACGTAATAAAGGCATTATAATTATTTATCCTTTCTCCATGACTGTCGATGAAGGCGTCGGCTTCATTTGTTAGCCAGTAAAGGTTGCAACCAGCTTCCTCAGGATCAGATTTTTCAATTTCGTGCTTTTAAAGTACTTTGCGCAGGACTTAGCTGTTCCCAGTAATGCGATTTCCTGCACTTCACTGTCCTTAGTATTACCTGGGATATTTACTAGGTCTTTATTTTATTTTTTTGTGACCAGTTCCGAAACCAGATGATAATAGGAGTTACTTCTCTTATAACACCCCAGATTCTACTCATTTCAATGGAGAGATTCCTGTATTTCAAGAAATTTTCCACTTCTTTTGATACAACATTCGGATCCGAAGATGGATCTAAAGTTGCAGCTAAAGTTATGGAAAACGACAGGCATATACTAAAATCGAACAACCGGATGAAATCCATGTGGAATATTGTTAACAATTACACGTCAACTTCTGAAAATCGCGAAGAAAATCTTTCTTTACTAAACAATGGCAAAATCGCATCAAATCCTCAGGACATCGCAAGTTTGTTTAATTCTTACTTCTCAGAAGTTGGTAAAATAACGAACTCAATATATCCAAATCAATGTCCTCCAATTATATCCACCCACATACCCAATTCTATGTTCACTTCCGAAACTAACGCCAGTGAAGTCATAGGAATATTCAGCTCATTAAAAAACAAATTTACACGAGGCATAGATGATATACCTGCGTTTATAGATAAATTTTCGTCCCACGCTATATTAAATCCACTCGTAAATATTTTTAATAGTTCTTTATCGGAAGGACTGTTTCCCAACATATTTAAGAGAGTTAAAGTGAAACATTTACACAAGAAAGGTAACAAACTTAATATTGGAAACTACCGACCAATATCTCCACTACACACATTCTCAAAAATCTTAGAAAAATTATTCTATAAGCGTCTTCTAGATTTTTTATCAAAAAATAACATTCTCTCTGATAATCAACACGGTTTTAGGAAATCTTTTTCCACTACAAGCGCCATATTTTCCTTCTTAAACGAAGTTACCATATCTCTTGACCGTGAAGAAAATCCTCAGGGTGTTTTTCTTGACTTATCCAAAGTTTTCGATGTCATCAATCACGAAATTCTCCTTTCCAAATTGTGTTCTTTGGGTATTCGTGGACATCCACATCAATCTATCAATGTTAAATTAAGTTATTACAGACGCTACACGAGTTAATTAATATTTGATATTACGAATAGAAAAGAATTGTACT
>NNCF01129390.1:10482-54433 GCA_002313205.1 Laupala kohalensis
ATATATATATATATATATATATATATATATATATATATATATATATATATAAAACATTTTTGTTCCGCAATTTTGTTTTCTTATGAATTGCTACTTGTCAAAATCCATCGTAAAACAATGAAAAACTAACTTGGAAGCCGCAACAACAATGGCGACTCTTGCTTCGACAACAGCGAAGAAAACGTACCAAAGGGTTTTCGTTGAATTTTTTCGTTGATTGCTAATTCCTCTGGTCGTAGAACCTAATTAAAAGCTCTCATTCGTTGACATGTGAAGGTTATCGTCGCGTCGCCCTTTGCTCTTATCGTTAATCGTGACTCCAACATAATCTCACCATTAGTGGTACTCAGGCGTCAAAAATCATGGTGAGGGTCCCTGGCGATTCAGGTACGCGAGTGAAACTCGTGACGTCTATTCCCACCTTACGACTCGTTTTGAAACCAATTATTCGACTCTGATAAGGCCTCTTTTCAAATCTATTAGTCTTATGTTCGGCTTTAAATACACTTCATTGACTTTTGTGTTGACTGGTTTCTCTCTAATCAATATAATTAAACGTGTAATTAATTGCTACATTAAATATTGCTTCAAAAGTGCGTGAGCAAATTTCGTAGCGTATTTGTTAGCCTAGCTAATTCACTTATCATTTTCCTTCGCATCAAAATAGATCTCACAGACAACTCATTAAGCTCGACAATTTGTAATTATCGTTACATCGTAATACATAACTGTTAGCATTATCACTACGAACAAAACTACTTCTCTTGCTAATCTCATTTGCGAAGACGTCTTCTGGACCAGATGCGGTCCGCTTTCTATTCCAGGTCTCACCATCTGGTGAATGACAAGTACGGTTTCTCTCCCCTTTCCGACACCTCGATCTGACGGAGTCGACATCTCGTAGGGCCGGTCGCCTGTCCCATGCAAATGTGTCATTAAGTTCCGGGAGGCGCGTAGAGACCGGTACAATTAGAGAATTACTTCAGGGAGACATTAGCGGCATCGTAGTAGTGGCTTCCCCATGCCTCTCTCGCGTAGTCAGCAGTGGCGCCTCTCTGGCGGCGCCTCGCTTAATGACAAACAAATGAGAATGTTCATTTGATTCTCATCTGTTTTTCTGCTACACCCATCAAGAAAGGATTTTTAGAGGCCGTTGCCGATTTGGTTCGTGTTTGGTTTAAGTAAATGGCTCGTAACTTCCCAAATCAGCGATGTTGTTAATCATCATCCTAGGACGACGAAGTTAATTACAAAAATCATATCTGGTACATGTACACTCAAAAATCTCAATACTTTTTAATTTTTTTATATTTTCTAGATAAATTCAAAAATAAGTATTTTTTAAAATATATGTGTATAAAAGAAATGTACCAGTTTCGTTCTTTAATGGTCCAGTATTGTTTAATTGCGTAAGTAAATGGTAACATTTTAGTATCATGGACTCCTGTTTCTTTCTATTACACACATTTTCAGAAGTTCCAGGTCTGTATCAAACACAATATCAGTCAGATATTAAATCGTTTTCTTAAGCGATGTGTAAGAGATTTTAAATAAAATCCCTCTCTGTATGAGGATTTGGCTCAGGTTTTTATTACTGATTTTGATATTGGTTTGACCATTATGCTTCATTGTACCTACAGGGAGTTTTTGATATTAATAAGCCATTAAGGGATAATTCAAACGTTTCAATTTTGCGCACTGTTAGATAAATTGCAAAAATTTAAATCGTATAAAATAACTCACATTAAATATTCACAGTAAAAATCAAACAATCAAAATTGAAAATTTTTCGATGCATGGTTTTACGCTATTCGCTTTGGAATTATCTAAGGTAATGATTTCGAACTTGCGACGATGATTGTAACTCGTAATATTTTTCCGATTGATTCTCAACTTAATAATTGTCATAATGAAGAACCTGCAAAAAGAAATAATTCACCTGTATTTCGTATGATTTAAATGCATTGCATGTTTATTTAACTACAAAATAATGTTGTTTCCCATTCTGGAGATAGTTTATTATTTATTTGTTGGTGTATTTATTCGTTTCTTTGTGTATGATTTATGATTATTTCTTCCTTTTCTGCAGTTTTTGGTTATACATTTTATTAATATATGATTAATTATTAGTTTATTAATATATCGTGGATAAAGTTTCATTTTTATGTGGTTAAATAAATACTATGGAACTACCTATATTCAGCCACTTACCAATTCGCAGCATGAAATAAAAATGATGTTTGTATTGAATGAAATCCCACGGAAAGTCGGATGGATCGACTTTAAACCTATCCCGTCAATCCTATATTTCAATTCTCAATGCAGCCGTTTTGGGAGATAGATCTCGCTATATCATGTTTCGGTATGATTTTGAATCTATAATCGTAAGCTTTTAGACCAACAAAGCTGTTATGTAGCTGTCTCCTCGCCCTAATGCAAATGCACTCATCCCGTCTGTTACTCTGTTTCAGTGCTTCCAGCGCTGGGGTTGCGTTGCATTCGCTGCGGGGAATACACTGACGGCGTGGGCTCCATCACCCCGTGCCTCAACTACACTGAGAGCCAGCATCTCAAGGATTGCGATCCTGGAGCGCAATTTTGCGTGGTGAGTAACACAGTAGACATTTTACTTTTAGTCATACGGAACCAGCGTAACACAGTGAATTGTGCGCTCATTTGGTAGCTGTGCTTCTGGGATTCAAATCCCACCGAAGTCATGGAGGATTTCTACTTGTGCCTAATTTCCAGACCGACACCCATTTCCATTTAATACTGGTGTAAAATGTATAAATTTGAATGTCCGTGGTGAACCGCGTCTCAGTACACAGAACTCCAACGTTCTTGCTGCGACCTTCTTTAGGGCAATGTCGGAGTAGTACAGACCTAAGTCGCTTTCGTACTCTGACGATACAAAATGTGAGCATGGGTAAACTTATGTAAAATGATAAACGTACCTCCTCCTGATACTGAGACTTAAAAATGTAATTAGGGGTGGGGGAACTGTATTCCTTCAGTTTTCAAGTTCCTTATAATCAAGTCACTTTGACTCATATTACGTATGAACCAAGTTATGTTATTATTGTCAATACAATTTAATGGAAATGTATCTGTGGCGACGTCGCCACCCACGCAGACTGCCCCAGCTGCAAGCGTCCACAATAGGACACTCTCTCTCCGGAGTCCCTAAATACACACCTGGCCAGGGGCGGGGGCAGAAAACATCTGTGAGGCACAAGGGAAGCGAAGTCGGAGGACAAAGGCCCTCCGGCCCCAGTTCTCGCCTCGTAGCCCGACCGCACATATGCGACTCTGTAGCAGGCCTAGCGAAAGAGTAAAAAACGAGATTATTCTCATGTGGTGGAGTTTTAGTCACACCTCACTGCCACAATAATGGTGACCTCGACGTGATCTGAACAGTACCCGACGTGATAGTGCTTCGTACAGTGATGGTTCCGCATTCGCACCACCGCACACGCCGCTGTTCTCGTTCGGCCCGCTCCGACAGCGTGCTCGCTCCGCGCGTGATTCGCTCTCCGCGTTCGCTGCCGCGTGTCGAGCAACACGGGCCTCAATCGACCGGTGAACCGTGACACGCGTCATTCACAACATGCCACGGGGCACAGCACGCAGCATCTCTGCAACGATGCAGGGTAGCAACGTGACGGGCGAGGCCACGGCGGCTGAGCACGCGCTGACCTTTTCAACGGACACGAACCACAAAATTCATCGCCGCTGCGGCGGTTCTTGGGGACACTCAACTTTTGCCAACGCTGCATTCCACGCGCAACTGCAGTACGGGCCTTGCCAGACGAGCTGCTGAACGGCGTGTCAGCGAAGATGGCAGCCATCAGCTGGACCGAGGAAGAAAGTCGCTCATTCGATGTCTGCAAAGAGAGCATAGCTCTAGCAGTCGGCGCTATTTTCCTCGACCCAACGGCTGCATTCGCGCTCAGAACGGACGTCTCCGGAACATCCATCGGCGCAACCCTCGACCAACAGCGACCTGACGGCACCTGGACCCCTCTGGGATTTTTCCCTCGAAATCTGACCCCGACCGAGCAACGCTACAGCACCTATGACGGGGAATTGCTTGCTGCATTGGCAGCGGTAAAGTTCTTCGGGAGGATCCTGAAAGGTCGACCCTTCATCATCCACACCGACCACCGACTGCTCACTGATGCAGCGGACAAGCGCACGGAGAACGCGTCGCCACTGCAACGGAGACAGTTCGACGTGAGCTGCGCATACACGCCAGGGTCCGTGAACGTAGTGGCCGACACCCTCTCTCGCACCTGTGCCTTTGAGATGCCCGCAACGATCGACGCGGCGTTCATCAGCGCACGACAGGTGGACGACGAACAGCTTCCGCACCTCAACGCAAGCTCGCGGTTGGAGCTCGTGAAACGCCGCCTCTTCAGCGCAATACGCCCGGCGCCAGCTTCGCGGCATGCACACCCTCGGCTTTTCGTGTTCAAGTATCTAACTTCCTGTACGTTTATCACCGGGTCGATGCAATCCGCAAGCCACTTGAGCCACCCAACACGGGACCGCACCGCATCATGCGCCACGTCAACGGCATGGAGAAGGCGCATTCGACGGACGCACTCAAACCCGCTCACCAGGAAACGAACGAGTCCGCGTCGCGGCCGCCGTCGCCGCGTCTCCAGTCAACGACCGACCGGACGGCACCGCCTTGGCTCGCAAAATGGTCTCGCTCCCTTAGCTCCCTGCGATGGTCACTGCGAGGGGATTCCTGTGGCGTCATCGCCACCCACGCATTCTGCCTCGGCTGCAAGCGTCCGCAATAGGACACTCTCTTTCCGACCTCCCCTAAATGCACACCCGACCAGGGGCGGAGGCAGAAAACATCTGTGAGGCACAAGGGCAGCGAAGTCGGGAGATACAGGTCCTCCGGCTCAGTTCTCGCCTCGTCGCCCGACCGCGCATACGCGATTCTGTTGCAGACCTAGCGAAATAGTAATAAACGAGATTATTCTCATGTGGTAGAGTTTGAGTTAAATCCTCACCCGACTCTCACATATCATAAGAGATATTTAGCAAATAAGAGCAATGAAACTGGCGAATAGTCACAATTTATGGAAGAGAGGGAGACAGTAGGTGGGAAGAGAGATCGAATTTGGACACAAAAAATCCCTATCCAACACACTTTATTGTGATAGTACATACAATCCCATATTAAACCATTTTCTTCTTTCAAACGAACATTATGAGAAATAATCAATTTCTTCTAGAATTTTATTATTCAATATTGTTAACTAATCTTCCAAAATTGCTATTTTTAATATATTAATGAAAAATATTAACCATCTCAGCTCAGAAATCTATGGCAATAGATTTTGTCGTTTTCGACAACGCATCCCCTATCCTTCCAATTACATTGTGTCATTATCTTGATTTGACGGTACATACGGAATTTGAATTTGAAAATTATCGTGATCACTCATTAATCCTAACTTAAATTTTATAAAAGAAGAATCTTTCATTTTGGCTTTCTCAGCCAAAAAATGAAAGTTAAATTGCAATAATAATTGAACTCTACCTAGGAAACGCAACTCTCAGGAAGTAATCTATTTTTTCTCTTCCTGTTCTTAAACGCGAGACATAAAGTAACATGAAGTAATTTGAAGTTAATCACATTTCCCTTGTGATTGCAATACGAAGTAATATCTCGATTTTTGTCGATAATCCTTCCGAAAAGAATCGGTGATATTCGAAAACGGTGAAAACTGATGTAACCATTTCCATAAGAATCAACGTATTTACAATTAACACGTAGTTTATCCTCTAATATACATACCAGAGATTAATTTCTTAGAAAATAAATATGGCGTTAATAACAACCGAAAACAATAATTTAATATAAAAAACTAATGTAGTGAATAAATGAATACTTAACAATCTCCTGCATAAGAATCTTAAAGAACTGTAACTTCTCTAGGTCTTTTGGAACAAAGACCAGCGTTCGAGTCAGACGGCTCGTGGCGCACACGAAAGTTGTCCAGAGAGGTCAGATTCTGCGTCCCTTTAAGACTTGCGGAATATGGCGAGGTATTATATTTAAATTAGTATCCAGTCATTGCTTTCACCAAATTCTCAGCAATTTCACCGAGAAACACGGACTAAAACGGAGACAAATGTTTCAATGAAAACCGAGATGTGGTCATCATTATTCACCCAGAAACTCGCCATTCATCCAGCAACTGGAATCATTCGATGCGGGACATGCAAAGGGTGACTCACTGCGAGGTAGTGAAGGCCTCCATACAGAATTCCAATTCCAAACTCCAATTTGAAAAGAAGATAAAGCGATGTGTAACGAGTAATGGGAGTAGCGAGTAGCACATGGCGCCTCATATGTCGAAGATAGCAAGAGTTCGTCGGGTGAGAGACAGAATTGCTAGGACTGAGTGAATGTGTCAGTGCTCTGGGAACGAGAAGAGAACAAGAGTGGTTTGACACACATCGGTGATCTTGAATTTTTTTTCTAAGAAGATGCATCTTCTGAGACAAAAAGAGGAACAATTTACTGAACAAATGTTGTTTCCACAAATTTACACGACACTGGACATGGAAATTGATTGTTAGGGAAGATACAACACGTGTAGTTTGTCAAAAAAAAAACTAAAGGAATAATAAATGGCAAAGGATATGGTGAAGGAACGAAGTTGACATGTTCAAAGGATATAAACGGAATACGGGTTGGGCAATACACACGAAATTAAACAGTTTGCAGGAGCGAAGTGAACCGGCAGAACAGAGTGTGTTCGTCAGCGCACTCTGCGGTCTGTACCGTACCATGCAATTCCTACAGTATTATTCCGTTTCATTTGGCAGCTTCTCTCTCTCGTGCATTGTGCGCCTGCACACCGTCATCTGCGAGCATTTCATAAGATGGCGAGAACAAAAAAAACTGGTTTCGTCTCGACTCTTCTAAACAGTGAATTTTTCTCTTCACACATTGTAGTGGTTGTTCAAAAATTATATGTATAGGAAATAAATATTTTGTATATAAAAAGAAGTATATACAGAGTAAGAAGGTAATATCAAATATATCCTAAAGGAATAAAGATATTGAACAGCGGTTTTCACTCGAATAAGTCGTGACATAGGACCAGAAATATGGCATACTCAAATGATTTGTAGCTTTTCAATTACAGAGATACTAACACTTTTATTGTTTTTGAAATATTAATATTTTTTCAGTGCTACTTTAAAGCCAAGAAGAGACAAATACATAACCAGTTTGACTTGAGCTTTCGCTCTGAGATGCGGTATTTCACTTCATATGTCACCAATATGTTTGGAAACATCGTGATAATTTTAACAAGTATTAAACTGTTTTATGAATTTTTAAAGTGTATTATTTTGTTATTAAAGAAATCTTTTTGATGTATTTCCACTAAGATATGCTTTAATTGGTGATTATCAATTGTGTCTGCTTTAATTGGTCGTTATCAATCACTTATAAATACGTAACATTTATTTAATTTGAACAAACGACAACGCAACAGCTCAGCGAATTTGAGAAAAGCATGCACTACATGACCAAATGTGCAGGAAAATAGAATACTGGTGAATGAGTTTTCAGAATGAGAAGGAACGTAATATTAATGAGAAGGTGAAGTTGTAACACCTGTACAATGTTTGAGCTAAAATACATTTTCCAATAAAGTCAGAACCATTCGTCAATGTTTTTTTCCCAGACCCCACGCCCATCCTCCGCTTCAGTCTAGGAGAGAACGTAAACCATTGAGGCGACGTTCATTCCTTCTTCACAGAGCACTGACGCATTCTATCAGTCCTCTCTCCGTTCGAATTCTTAGTATCTTCGACACATGACGACAACGTTTCAAAAACCAAAAACACGTTTTACAGGAGTCCCAAAATCAAACTCATTATTCATTATGAAAAATTGTGTAAAAACTATTACTAACTACTGTTTGCTGTTGCAACTAACTCTGCTTTTAAAAATTAAATTCAAGGTGTTCTGTTGAAGCCATTGTGTGTACCAAATAATTTAAACACTAAGGATGTTTTAATTGCCATATGTGATTTCCAAAAACGTCTCCAAGGATAGTACCCAAAAGAATATGTACCACGCCTAATGACCCTAATTTTGTCTAGTGTTGAGACAAGTTAATGAAAATATAGTAACATAATATAATATTATCGATTACCAGATTTTTATCGCATAAAAATGGGCGACCCGTGGCGCAGTGTGTAACGCGCTCGCCTTCTACCTCTGGGGACGCCGGTTCAAACCCGGTCCGATCCAAGTAGAATCCGAGGTGGTGGACGGAGCGGTGCTCGCGGCAGGTTTTCTCGGGGTTCTCCCGTTTCCCCTGCCTATCATTCCACCACAACATTCACTCATAATCATTCACACCCATTTCATTTCATAAATCACCGCTTCAGGGGAGGTGCGTCAGAAAGGGCATTCGGCACCATGAGTATTCCCCAGCCAAAAATCCTAAGAAGCATCATATCCATCCCCATTTGAGCCGACCCCACATTAAGTGGGAAGAAGAAGACCAGATTTTTATCGCATAATAAATGTTAGCCTCGCGACGATGTATAACTTTGTGCGACTGTGGATGCGACTATATTTTGACAGTTGTAGCAATTAAACTATAAACAGGAGGCATTAATGACAATTACCAAGCATTGACGTTGCCAAGGAGAACATTTTTCGCGGAAAAAATTTAGCACCTAGAACATTTTTTATTTACATACCTCAGTTTTGTCACCAAGTGCAATGCGGCGCCTGCTCATGTTACGGAGGGAGGAGCATCCACCGGAGGGTTAATATCCATTCTTTCGTTCGCGTCAAATCATTTTCCCCTCGGTCTCCATCTTCCATATTTTCTTCGCAAACTTCTTCCTCTCTCTTACTATCGCAGAGGGTCTTCGTTACTTTGCAAGGCAAAAGTGTCAAGAAACCGCAGAGGGACTCATGAAATATTAGTGTTGGATTTTGTAAGAATTTTGATATTACAGGAGCGCAGCATTAATAATTCAGCAGGGAAAAATTGCTCTCGTTTTAATGTAAAAGCACTTTGTTCCTGGTATTTTTAAGAACCTGGTGTAAGTTGTCATGAAATTTCATTTGGACTTTAGTCACCTCAGAGAAGTTCAAATGGTGAGAAATGAAAAGACATTTTATACCTGTAATCGAATAGAAAATTGAATGTATCATTTAAAATGTGTATTTAAGATTTGCTGGTTGTTACGAAACTCATATGCAGAGAGGTATCGTGATTGATTTTTTGTTACAGTTGGTAAACGCAATGAGTTTATGATACAATCTACACATCGTTCGTGGAAGGAAAAATCAAACCGTTCTAAATTAAACAGAACCGAACAAATTATGTATTTTGTTAAATTGCCTGATTTGCTTGATGCAAACCCATTCAATAATTACAACAGAACAAGTTACAAATCAATTCTGAATTCAATTTTTCTCAGTTCAATCAAGATGGATAATATTTATTTAGATAAAGTAAATATGGATAACTACGTATCATGTTATGACTACTAAAAAATCTCGATTTCTCGAAATATTTGTTTTATCGTTTCAGTTGTAGATAACCATCTCTCAGTTCTATTACAAAATAAATTTAGTAGTTTAAACAAATATATATGTAGTTTTATTTATTTTTTATTAACCCTATAACAATATTTAATTATCGCTTCGTATTATATTTTATGTCTAGTACAAATGTACAAGATTCAATTTAGATCCAAATTCTACGAATGGAAAATTGTATCTATGACTCTGCATTAATTTTCTGCCTATATTCGATGAAACAATTTTAAAATATATTTTTCAAGTTTCACAATCTTCTTTACTTTAGGGTAAAAATTATTTTCCCTCCTCACTATTATAGTTTAAACTTATTGGTTCTTGTATATTTAATTCCACTATGGAAAATCAAAAAGTAAAAATACATTAAGATTGTAAATTTTTATATCCTGACGAAATGTGTTTCGAAATCTGTCGTATCTTTAAGTATAAAGCAGATTTCTATGAACTATTTTTTTACACTTTTTACACCATATACTTCTAGGGTGAGGTTTCTAAAGACAAAATTATATGTTTTCGTATTTTCATGGGTGATTTTGTTTTCTTAACTCTATGACTACCAATTTATTAATGTAATTCGTGCGATTTCGGCATAGCATTTATTTAAAATACTCCGTATCGAATATTTTTGACATCCACCCGTACATTGTCATTAAATTGTTATTTAAACTGATCGTATTATTGTGTTTTACTGAGAGCATAAATTTGTCTCAGAATCTATAATGATTTCGTGAACAAAATACATTGAAAATGAGTTAAACTATAAATGTCCAACGTCGCACCGTGGAATGATTACGTTTGGTAATATGAAGCCAGTCGAGCCGTGTCAGCTTCAAAACCCGCTTCAGTCTAATTTCGTGTGTCCTTCATTTGAACACGCTCTACATCCCATCGGTCTTCTCATGTTCCACTCGGCGACTCTCTCCTTTTCTTTTCCCTCCCGCCGCCGCTTCGCCTTTCTCGGCGCCGCGGCGCCACGTCGGAGCCTCGGCCGATGCTTGGGGTCGCTCGTCGTTATCTCGTTAGCACCGGGCGTCGCCTCCCCGATCCTCCGTTCTCTCGTGGGGAGAAGAACGCCCAAGGCTCTCTCCGGTGGCTAGAGGTAAAGTTGTGACGAGGAGGGATGAGTTGTGTGTTTGCCGAAGTTGGAGTGTGTCGCGATGGGCGCTATTCTCCATAGACCCGTAGTATTGTGTTATTTTTTAGTCGATCACTTTCAACAACGCGGACTCATACTTTCGTAACGTCAGAGGCACCCGTTTCTAAGGTCAAAACGAAAACTATCCTATAATTTAGAGTTAATTTTGTAGCACATTTAAAAATGTTGGGCTAACACGGAAAGCATCAAATCGAGTATAGTGTTATTGCATACTGGTATATTCGGAAAAATAATACACCATAATTTTACTACAAGTTTGGGCTCTTATTTTACACACCTAACATTTCGTGTAACAATTTTTTAAGATTATTTTCAAATTTGGCAACCCGCAACACAATTCAATATTTAAATATGATAGTACTCGTGATAATAACTACTGTTTTACACGATCCCTAAAATATAATTGTATATGAATATGTAATCACTTGTATTTTAAGTTACATGTGATTCCAATCACCGTTGCGAAGGAAACCGTGTTCAACAATCTCAGTTCGGATTCGAATGTACTTCCGAAAATTAGTCCATTGCTTTGTCTGAATTCATTGCCTGAAAAATTTACGACATTGGTTTCCTATTGCAAATACTTTTGAAAACGAACAGTTCTTCAAACATATACGTTTATTAACAGCTTTTTCGTGGGTACAAAGACGAAAACATTAAATCAAGTTACAAGTGCAAAGTCATTTAATCAACCGCTACACTTGAAGACAGGAGATATTATTCCAAGCTGCAGAGGATCTTGTAAACCATGCGGTTGTGAGATTAGAAGGATTTTACTCGTTGATTTTGTTAACGGATTCAGTCGATCACATCAAGGAAGGGAGTGGTCTGGCAAAACTGTTGAACACTATGTACGCTATTAACAGTAATGGAATGTCGTGACTGGGAATAGATAAGCAAGAGTTGTTAGAACCCATTTTTGATTCATAATACTTATCCAAAATAATCCCACTATGCATCTAATTTCATTTTGAATTTTTCCGGGAAATGAAGAAGATTTCAAACAGTTGAGATCGAACATAGGCTTTTCCAACGCTGAACCGGTGATGAAATTTATACAACAGTTTGAATCCAAGCTTCAACTATTGATGCTCCCTGGTCAGACGGCAATATAGAAATAGATATTTTGACATTTGGAGGCTTATTGAAGACCCCTAACATATATTTTGAAAAATCAAAATGTTTGTGGTAATCTTATCTTAAGATACAAAATAAAGTGAAAAGGGACCCCGACCAAAATTTGCTTCGTAGAAACCCTTTAAAAAATTTAATCTGAAATTTATATGAAAGTCTTTAAGACAAAACAAAATGGGAAGGTACTCCTACTAAATTTCAAAAATTGTTTGTTTGTTTGTTGTTGTTTTTTAACAACTGGTCACAGCGTAGAGGGTTCATTTGAGGAACACCAGAAAACTTTTACTTCAGATGGATCCTTCACTATCTGCCGAAGTGAAAAGTTGTGGAGGAGTACGTGGAGAAAAACGACAAGAGAACAGAGTTTCGTGAAAATCTCTCCTTGTGAGACATATGAGGAAGATCAGAAGCCCGAAACTTCTAAAACTTAGCGTCTTCGAAAAATTGAATAATTTTCATATCCATTATTTAATTACGCATGTGTGTAATATATTATATGATGACAAATATGTATATTGTTAAAAAAGATCTCATACTGAGTTGTTCTTGGCTTAGCGGTTGCGTTCAAGATACACTCGACTTATATGCGCTCTAACGCGTTGACTCGTGCCTAAACGGTTCATTTGACGAAAAATACTCTATAAGAGACATAATTTCAAGTAAATTTAATGTATATTGGTGCTCTTCACTCTCCTCTAAAAGTGTGTAATTTTCTAGTTACAAGCAGAAACAAAAGAAAAAATTGTATTTTGGGGTCCATTTCGAAATTTTTGTGAAACTGCTCCAATGCGATACTGTTTGTCAGACAAAAAATCGGTAAAGATCAAATTTGTAGGAAATTTACTGTGAACCATTTTCCTATACGTATTCCTTTATCCAGAAACGTATGCGTTTCAAGTTATAAACAAAAAACTCCCTGGCTTCTGAACTAATACGTTTGTTATGCAAAACGTCAATGCTCGTCATATTTATTGATAACCGTACCACCAAGTCATAGCAGCTAACCTGCAACACACGCCATCATTGCTGGTTGCATTCCTCCATTTCAAAACTATGTATTATTCCAGTGGTTTCCGAACATCGTACATTCACACCAATATTACGTACAATATTACCAAAATCACATACAATATTACCGAGCATTAAATATTACAAATTTTTACATATTGTGATTATTTTGTCTCCTAAAGAAAATGGATGGATTAATCTTATTTTTTAAAGTGTTTTTTTAAGAATATTTTACTTCTTGATATTTTATAAGTCATAAGTTACCCATGAATCACAGAATTATATACATAAGCATTCTTTACATTTAAATATACAGCATGTGAGACTTCAACATTGACTATGGGAATGTGTCAGAGATCTTCGGGAGTATAAGACCTGGATGAAAGCGGTGTACAGTTATGGAGGGCACACTGATAGTATCGCGGAATCAGAAAAAGATTGATTCCCGACTAGTCTCCAACAGTATTTATTACCATCTTCTCCACGTGGGTACACGGATAAAATATACTCATAGTTTCTAAAAATGACTTAACACAGCTCATGAATTAGGGTTGGGCGAAGAAAATTTTTGTCGTTTATTTATATCTGAGCGTGTTTCTAGGAATGAAGCTAAAACATTAAGAGTTTTTATTCTCCTTGAGTACATATCCACAAACCTTTTGAATCGTTTGTCTAACTGGATTGTTGTGTACGAACTTGTTACTGAAAGTTATTGCTAACAATTGTGTCAATTTAGTCAAAAACCAACTCTGCCATATTTACGCATGGCACATTTTTAGATCAATGTATCGTTTTACCTCCAGGGGACTTACATATAGTAAGTACGTATTTGGCGAACACGGGGCTCCGAGCTGAGTCTGGTGTTACTTCGAATTACTTGTGAAAGGCTCCTTCCTGACCTTCCTGGTCACCTCTTGTTCTTTTCGATCCCGACGCCATTGGGGCTAGGGTATCTTTCATTTTCCTCTTTCTTCTTCTTCTTCTAATGATTTAAGTAATGTCTTGAGATATGTTGATATTTGAGTATTGAGTTGTAATTCAGGAGGGTTTTTAGTGGGTATGGTTGAGTCATTCGGCGAGTTCCACACGCGGGAAGAGTCGTGTTGGCTCTCCCTAGTGCGTAACTGCATTTTCCCTACTTGTACAAGTTTTAAGGGCTCTAATGACCTCGATGTCGACGAGCCCTAAAGCCTGACAAAAAGATGTTACGTTTTAAACATTGTTTAATTATTAGGCCTAATAACTATGCCATGCGAATTCTGCTTAGAGATAAAATAATTGCTTAAATTCGGAGTTGGTATTCGTTTTTTTTTAAATAAAGTATTTTTAATGTTTTAAATATTTGTGATATTCTTCTGTTTGTTGATTATAACTTCACGAGTATGCAATATTTAAGCATATTCTGATAACCGGATTCGAAATTTATTTGCAAAATTTATAACAGATAACAAAGCGAGATATATTTTTAATTAATTAATTCCCTTCTTTTGCAGAAATACGTGACAGAAGCCAGCATAGTGAGGGACTGCGTCGCTGACTGTGAAGAGAGAGGTAAGTTGAGTTCTGAAGGCGCCCGAAAGGAGCGCTAGCAGGTGGCCTGCACGAGCCACGTCCACTCATAACGGTCGCACATGTCCTCGATCAACACTCACACTGACAAAGAGAGAGTCAGATTCTTTTAAGCGGCGACGTCTGGTATGTATGTTCCGTAGAGGTTATGAGGTAGATGGATGGTACATTGTGGCTTGTGGCTTGTTTCTTCTCAACACTATCGAACTTATAGCGAATGTTCACGCATCAATGTAGATCTTTAGGTTTGATTGGAATTTGACGTAAGACATGAGAGGAAAAGCTTGCCCCGCATGTCTGTTGACTTACATGTTGATTGATGATGATGTACGAAAGGGCATCTTCTACTGGCCCAACGTACTTCAAAATGTGTTCTAAGTATGTGCCGCATGCTTCTAAGAGCCATATGGCATCTTCGTAGTGGCTTTCGTTTCCTTCTGTTTTTTCAGTCGAATGAAATCATTTCACAGAATTTTGGTTTTCAAATAAAAGATTCATTTATAATTTAGGTATCTAGAAAGAATGCTTTGTATATATCTTGACAGGCACGAGCAGAAACGTAAAATCAGCTCACTATCGCAGCGCTGAAAGTTTAATTTGGGTTTTCGGTTTCATATGACGGCAGCGGTTACCACCTATTAATTTTTGTATTTTTATTTCTTCATAAACAAAGTCACATTTGGCTTCGAGGTTTTAGTGAATCTTATTTGGATATTTTATTTATTTATCGTGAGATTCTTATAGTAGAATTTATAGAGTCGTCATGAGAAAATGATTTTGTTTTGATTCATTTTCCGTATTTGGATAATTTCATCAAGTTAATCCAACTATTTTAGAAATGTAAAGCAATCGGAGGACATAACGTAGGCAGAATATTGCAGTTTTTGTCAAAATTGGTTCGGTTTTTTTCTATCAATGAAGAGGGAGGTATGTATAGATGTACTGCATCAAAATGCACGATCCCATTTTCCTTGAGATAACATATACTTTAAGGTGTAAATTGATGTAAATAATTAATTCATGGAAAGTGACACTTTTTGATTTGGTGCTTATTTTTGAGTCATGAAATTGTTGAAGATTCAACTCGCATGGTGATTAAGTCGTATATATCATCACTTATTTCATTCTCCAGCTGAATCTTTCTTGGGTGTTTTAGCATTCTCTCAGCTTTTTCTCTTCGAATATCTGTGATATACTTCCACAGCTAATCTTTGCATTACGCGCAACCAATACTTTTTTGCTTCTCCTTTCGCTCAATTCTACTCGCATTCTCGATCATATCTATTACTTTCTCTACATTATCTGGAGTATATTTTCTATGTATTGCATTTATGAATACTTCCTGCAGTGGCGCAGCTAGAAGATACTAAATTCTCATTGGCTGGGTACGAATTCATACAAAAAGTCTCGTATAAATATGTACTCTACGGGACTAAAAGAGGAATCTCAGAAAAAACTGTTTACGCCATACCAATGCAATAATGCCCATTATCTAATTAGTTATACTTTGTGACAATAGAAAAAAAATAATCATTATAAATTCTGGGTTATTATTCACTCAAGAAAAACAAAACAAAAATCCTGCTGCGCCTCTGAACATATTAACCTCTGCATTACAGCGACAGATGGTAAATTCTATCGTACAATCTTCAGCATATCACTCTTATTTTCCATACTTGCACCTAAAATATAAGTCAACTAATAAAACTCTGGAACAAAAAAAATCTTCAATGAGTTACCTTTCTCATTGTAGAACATCTTACACTTCTGCACATTTCATTTCCTGCACAACTGACTGCTTCATTTAGTCGTAGAGAAATAATTAGGCAATAAAACCTTCAAAAATACCTTGAGAACCTCTTAGGTGCTTAAAGATGCTGCAGTCAACCTTGTTTCCTTATCAAAAACACAAATATATCAAGAAATTTTTCTTTAATAAATATTTCAACAGAATTGTAAAACTCTCAAAATCAATCGTATGTAGAACAATAACTTTTATTTTTATTTTTAGTACTTATTCATAATTGTTCAAATTGAAAGAATAAACGTGATACTCAAATTTGCATGTGCATGGTGAATAGCGGTGTTCGCCATAATGTAATGTAAAAACATGTACAAATAATTGCATGATATAGTGCAAAATACTTCTTAAACTCTTTGGTGAATGCTTTTAACTTCTAGACCACGTAAATATTAATAAATGGCAAAAATTTAACTTGATACAAAATTCTGTTCTCGTTAAATCTAACACTTCTCCAAAATTAGCTGCATTCCTCGCAAATATCGTACCAGATTCCTAAACGTTTCCATTTCCTTTTTCCTCAAGTAGATGGCATGCTTGTGTACGATCGCCGAGTTCCTATCGCACCGAGCTCAGCAATCAATCAGGAGGTGAGAGGCAAGCGCGTTAGAAGAGCTATGCTGTCTGTGGTCGTTATTGCTCCCTCTCTTGCAGAGGCATGGGGCACCAAGATATACTGCTGTAGCGAGGATGGCTGCAATACTGGCGGCTGGTCTCGCTCCAGTGGTCTGCTTCTGCTGTCTTCGATGCTGATGCTAGCGCTGCGACGGCTGATTTGGTAATTTCATCGCATCGCCTTCCACCATTGCCTCTTCTGCTGGGATGGAGAGAAAGAGGCAGTACTTCTTCCACCGAACCGCGACGCCGGATTTTCTATCCGCACTCTCTGTTACTCTCCCTCGTCCCGATTCATCCTTTCCGCTCAACTTCCCTGTTGATTCACTCGCATACTCGCCCAATGTCCACTCACGGAAGGTTTCCTGCGCTGAAGCGTCAACGAGAGTACTCACACCTATCTTGCCCTTCGCTCAGCTCACTGTCCTACACTTTTCCTCGTCATTGCTGGCTGACGTAATTAACACCGACCCTAGCGCGTGTCAGATACGCTTCAAGATAGCACCTCGATTGCAGATTCTCCATGAAGTCAAGTATTATAGAGTGATGGGCTTGATATTGCTTTTGATGACTGAAAAGTCAAACTTCTTAGAATATGCCTATTTTCTATATATTTTTAAGACTCTCATGTATTTCATATTCTTCAAAATAGTTCTTATGCAAATTCATTAAAAAGCGCTGCTCTTATTAATATTACTTTCAAAATGGTTTTCTATCGTAAGATATTACCTAACCTTGTAAAATCCAGGTGAGTACTTTATGTGATTCCACATTAATAGATGCTTCAATCAAAATGGTTTCCTTTATTCTTTTTTAACATATTGCCAAAATAAGTAATGTATAAGTGCATAGTTTTATAGAAAGGAGCAGATAGCTATATTAAAATTTCAAGTTTTGTTAGCAACCTCACAAAGAAATCTAATTTTATTTACAATCTGAACATTTTTTAAAATAAACATAAGCATTCCACAATACATATTGAATGAGCTATGGGAAAAGGCTAAAACTTTTCTTTTATATTTGAATTAATGTTTCAGTCCCCAATATTTTAAAAAGATTTTTTAAATTAAATATATGATTATTTGATTTTTTAATTTCATGCAATAAAAATTGTAGTTTTGTTTAAACAATTCATTTTTAAATACTCCAGCATAATTAAACAATAATCTTTCACAAATCAAGAGAATTAGAATATTCATGAACTAAAAGGAAACAAAAACATTTTTAGGCTGTATTTCATAAACAGACATTATTGGGTTTGTTTTTATGAGGATAAATTAGCATGGGAAGTATGACAATAACCTTCAAAATTATTTGCAAGGGATGTTTAAGCTAATTTTTTATTGGAGTATTTGTAGAAAATACATACCATGTTTTCTACAAGGCTTCATTGTCATGGACCAAGTAAGCTTTCCATTTGGTACAGAAAATTGCCTAGCTTTTATATTTTTGCTGGAGTTACTATCATTTCTTCAAAATTCATTTTAAACTTTGTTTCTCCACTAAATTAAATTCTTTGATTTTAGCCTATGAAGGAAGGAACTGTTTATATTCTAATATCAACCATCTTATATGAAAGGAAGAAGGCATTTGTATAATTCATAGATAAATGATTAATATATATTATAAGGGAACGCGGGTCTTTAAAAATCAACTTCTGCTTTTTAAATGAATCTCGCACCTGTCGATATATACTTAATATCATAAATAATAATTATAAATATAAACTGGAATCACATTTAGGATCTAAACCTATGTATATTAAAATAATATATTGATGTGTTTATAAGCTTCTTGTGGTGATTTTCTTTAACATAAAAAATGTTACCAGGAATTTTATGTGGGGTTGGGGGTTTCATATAGTTAGAATATAAGAATGTTATATGATATGAACATTTATATTTGTTGAGCACATGTTAACTTCATCTTTGTAATTGTAAGACAGAGATAGAGAAAATATAAAATCTGTGTGATAATCCAATATTTCCAGATTCATGCAGTTAACTCATTATTAATTCCAAAATTAGGAGCTCATTATGATTGTTTTTTAAAGTAAAATATTAAAGAAAATTATTTGATAAATTCTAGGAATAAGTTACAGAAATAAAAGCAATATTTTCAAAATTAAATTAAATACACATTATTTTTTTACTTCAATTTTCTTCTTTCTTTTAACAAGGAAAATTTAATTGATGATATAATATAAAAATGAATTTATTTAGGCTCCTTTAAATGGATTGTGTATCTGCTATGAAAGTGACTGCATCTTCATAATTCTAAATGAATGTTTTCTTTGGAAAGAAAACTATGTTCCTTTTCTAAATATTAATACAGTGCTCAACAAATGAAACACATTCTCATTCACTACATGAGTATTGTTTCTCATGAAGAAGGTTAATATTGCCAGTGAAAATAAATTTGATTCGAAATAGATACAAAATTTACAAGTAGTTTTAGATAAATATCTATGTATAAAATACATAAAAAGCATATGTTAGAGTAGTTATTTTATTACATTATTGTCACTACTTTTTGTTTGTTATTGTACTCAACGAGGTTAACAATAAGAGTAATGTGTTGCATATTTGTAGAGTATGCTCAGATTATGAGAAGAAATATCTGCCATAGTTAAAATTAAAGTAATGTGTTCTAGTTTATTTTTCTGTTTCATTTTTGATTATGTAACATTGTGTTTGAATTCATTTCACTTGAAATATTTTAAATATATATTTTTATTAATCAATAATATTAATGAATTATTACTGCATGCTATATTATTCAATGAAATATAATACATTTATTTTGTTCAAGAGTTTATAGTTATATTACAAGTCCATGTTTAATTGGAAATATATGAACATATCAATATTGAAAATGGTTTATGACTAAACGTTAAATGTTATATTATAGCTCTAATTAGTTGGAAGTGCTGCAATATCTGCTGTTATTGTTACAAAAAACTTAGAAATTATACAACAACAACAAAAATTTAATCATTGTTGCTTATAATGTTTTATTACTTGCATAGTTTTGGTTTTGTTTCTTTAAATGGCATTCAAATGGGGGAATTGTAATTGAATCATAAATGAACATAAGCCACACAGTGTTCAGTTATGGTAAATTTCATAATTTCCTGCCCGCTTGACTGCCTACATTTATATATTTTGATTGTCATTAAGTATCCAGATAAGCATGATCTAAATATTTATTAAGTTACATTCGAACATAAGATTATTTGCATCTCTTGTGCCTCCTTTTTAGAAATCGGAGTGTGTATTGATATATACAGAGTAAGTGAAGTACCTGGATTTTTGTGTTCAGCCATGTAATAGCCATGAAGTTAGCTGTTTCGTACTTTGAATTGGAACTGTAAGGAGAGCATTTATATTCCCTCCAGTGTGAGTTGTGTGTTTGCTCTCCTACTAAATGGATGTACATTGATGTAATTCGTCATGAACAATGACAAAAGGGGATAAAACCTTACATATGATAAAGTTCGATGTAACAAATTAACGATAAGTATTCCAATACATTTCATTAGATGGACCTCATTTTATCAGTTAGACATTACAGATGATTAGATAGATGAGAACATTATAGTGTCTTATAATGTACATATGATTAAGATTAAAACTATATGAATGTTTAAAATTTCTATATTCTTAATGATGGTATATTCATAGATGTTAACTTAGAAGCATATTATTCTCCATAGGTAGCTTAAGTTTCCCAGCTAAAATACTTGAGGGGCCATCGAAGCCTGCCACATTCGATGCTGTCTTTCAAGTTTATTCCAAATGGCGACCAGGATTAGAAATAGACCCATTGTTGTTCTAAAATGGTAAATAACCTTTGTTGTAGTTATCTGTGTAATATCAGATAGAATAGACATTGCTGTTAACTAAAATATTTATTTCAAATTTATGTAATGAAACAATTCGCAATATGTATATTCTTTTAAAATGCCACGTACTCACTGATATCATGTATATATCAATGTTTATGAGACACTCTGATTTCAGAATCTTAAATATTTCTCATTTAATAACTGTGCAACATTTTAATGTTTCGAATACCAGCTAGAAGTAGATTACACTTAATTTTCAAATTATATTTTTGAATTCTTTGTAAAATAAGAAAAAGAAATTAAGGATTTGATATTCAGCACTATTATAGAGATTATCTTCATAAATATTCATATTATGGACAAATATTTATATTCTGTTATATTTGTGACAATATTCAGTATTCTAAAACATTGATTAAAATTATTGAACCTAGTTATTGTTATAAGATATATTGAATACAAAGAGTTATATATTTATCTGTTGTTCTAAACTGTTTGCTTATAATTCTGTTGAACAATTCAGATGTTTCTCTCAATAACTGATTAACAGACAGAAAGTGATACTTTCACTGCTGGAAAAATTTTAGAAGAGTTTCCACTGTTATTTAGGAATGTGATGGGGATATTGTACATTTACTGAAACATATTCTAAATCAACACTTAAGTAACTTAACTAGAAGGTAGAAGAATCTTAAATTTAGATGTTATTTTATTTACAAATTGCTTTTGTAGCCTATACTTTATGATTGTAGCAAAAGGTTTTGAAACCATGTCTGAACTTTCTTTAAAGTACTCTAATAGAATAAATAAAAAATATAAGTACAAACAGAATATCCTAGAATTCTATTTATTTTTATCTGACTTGCCCTCAGAACTCCAGAATCTCTCAACTTAAATTATAACCATCCTTCTAATTGAAATCAGTTCTCTTCAAATTCTACCTACCAGGCATTTTTATATAAATGTAAGGAAAGCTCTAAAAGTATCATGTATTCATATGCATTCAATATTTTATTACTGTCATTTTTTCAAACTAAAATGTACTTCTTTTATTATTGTTCCAAACATATTATCATAGCAACAACTCTCTTTAATTATCTTACTTTGAAAATGAATAAAATTAAATTGATTGTGTTTTCACATCAGAAACACATCCTTATAGATTACCACTTATTTCTGATTACTATATCATTATTACTTCCAAAACTTTAGGCTCAGCTTCTTTAAATATCATTTGGATACTCTTCAGGCAGTAATTTTTCATATGTCAATAGTGATTCACATATTATGTTTTAAATATGAAAGAATTCACTATATAAACTTGAGTATCAAACTGCCTCAATCAGACCTGAAGAAAGTATGCTACTTGAACAAGAACAATATTTACTGGGTGCAGCAGTTCCAAAAAGAGGATTGTGAAAGTAAAGGTAAGAAAAATTTTTGTTATACTGTTATTATATTTAATTTTCTTACTCTGATATCTCAATCTTTGGATGATTTTGATGTGTTTCAGGTAATTCTAAAATATGTTATTATATTGTTATTCATTCTTGAATAATAAAAAATAAATAATTTTTATTATTAAATAATTTTAACAGCTATGAAGGTATGTTATGGAACAGGTAACATTGTTATCATACAACATATTATACAACTAACTTGATCATCTGATGGAGAAACTGTGGTCTGCTTCGTTTTAGAATTTGTACGCTTTGTTGTAATATGATACAATATCATCACAAAGCATATGGATTCTTGAGCGAATCGGATGACAAGGTATCTTCAAGCCCTGAAGAAAATCAAGAATATGATTCCAGCACATCAAACCTTGAAGATGATATATCATTTTCCAGATCATTAAAATCAGCTTCATAGACAGTATTTTCAAAAAAGATATTCATTTCCAAAACAAAGGATGTATAAGATTGTACAGTGAAATTATTAGTTATTAATTTGAGTAAATAGTTAATGACCTTTTTTAAGCAGACAATAATTTATTTTTTAGAATTCAGTGAAAAAACATCACTAAGTAGAAAACAAGAACAATACAACATTTTGGAAAATTTTAAAATTTAGTTATTAATTGTCATACAAACCAGTTCTGAGATAACCCCCCAGAGGACTTACATCTAGTAAGTACGTGTTTGGCGAACACGGGGCCCCGAGCTGAGTCTGGCATTACTTCCACTTACTTGTGCCATGCTCCTTCCTTTCTCTTTTCTGACCTNAAAAAAGTTCTAAGATAAAGCCATTTATTCGTATTTGACAGTATTCGTATTACAAAGTGTTAACTGGATTAAAAGAAAACATTCTATATTACCATATTATAAGAAACATTCCATATTGTACATACTAAAGTGTTAACTTCAATTCACTATATGTTATATTACAATCAAAGTTGAACTATTTGAGATTGATATGACTTCAATAATCTAAACAACAAAAAATCTTCAGCTGTGTATTCAATTAGATTTAATTTTGTGATATCTTTGGGAAAGAATGATCATTCACAGAATGATTCCTGAATGATACATTCCTTATAGTAAAAAAATTGGACTATTTTGAATAGTAGTGTAAAAATTGGGCACGTTTGAAAACTAGGTAATATTATTTTACTTTTATCTATTATTATCTTTATTTATTATTAATATACTTTTCTCTAGCATTGTGCTGATGAACAATGTGCTAGCTTTCCTTTGGGTAGATGCGGATTTTTTATAAAGACTTACTAGGCTCTTGCCTAGGGACAGAATCTATTGAAATAATTATTCACAAATTTAGTGTTATTTAATAGTTATGATTTATCAACAATACTTTCCAAATTATGTATAGTTTGATAATAATATGTACTTGTGAAATAACTTTTTTGTGTTTTATTAAATACAATATTTGTTGATATTATGTTAATACTACAACATGTGCCGAACTATTTTTATTGTTAGGAATATGTTGAAATGTTTAATCCACCTCTGTCTTAGGGCTCTTGATCAGAGTTGATGGAATGGTCCCTTGCTTGCTTCCGAAGAGTAAATTAATTTATTATCCTCCAAGTGGTCATACGCCTTTTGTAACTGATTTTTGACACTAAAATTTACTTATTTATTTATAAAATTTATTTATAATGAGAGAGTTATGAATGAAAGAAGGATAATTCTCTCTTAACATATCAGGTTCATAAATGTTAATAGAAGCAGGAGTGTAGTACTAAAATTTGGCAGTGTGGAAGCATATCAGAGCAGTTAGTGTGTAATAGCCACATTAATGCACCCAGTATTTATCTACAGAGGGAGGTCATAAAAGTAGTTATGTTATGTATATGATGGGTGAATATAAACAAACATAGAATAAAGATTACTCTAAAATAATAACTTTCAACAATGCATTAATAAACATGAGTGGTTTATAAACTTTCACAATGTGTAGTTAATGTACACACATGAATGAGCTTCAGATAATAAATTTAAAAAATCGAACCTCTGGAGGGGGTACCCAGTCCCTGAATAGAACACCCTCCTTTACCAGAAGCGACGTTCTGGGAGTCTTCCTGTAATTTTAAAAGCATAACGGTGGGATAATGTTATAAGAGCAATAATTTAGGTAGATTGGAACATTTGGGCATTTTAAAATTTGTTTTTATCACTTTTTTTTCAAACTTGTACAAACTAAATAATAATAATAATAATAATAATAATAATAATAATAATAATAATAATAATAATATCTACATTGAATACATTGATAGGACTCACTATTTAAAATGTATTTGATGAAATTATGTGTAGTTTTCGTGGAGTGGAGATGTATTCATTCGAGCTCTCCGATATTCGCGAATTTTAGCGGTTAAAATACGTGAGGAAAGAGATGGGGAAAGCGCCGCTAACCTTCATGTGATGAGAAATGAGGGTGTTTATGTCAGCACTGCGACCGTGACGAACGATAAAAATACCGAAAATCGTTTGGTCCGTTTTCTTCGCTGTTATCGAAGCTAGAGTCGCCATTGTTGTTGCGGCTTGGAGATTGTAACACATTGTTCAGCGATAGAAGTTGAGCACTTGATAAAAGGTGCGTCCATCAAAGAGTCACGTTATGGGGGAAAAAGGATTAAAATCACATCAGACGATGTGACAATGGAAAGGAATTCAACAAGTAAATTTTGTGATGTTATTTTGAACGATTAGCTGAACGCAGGCTGAGAGGCTTTGAGCATCTGCACGTTCGCAGACGTGTCGATGACTGCTATCGTCCCGCCGCTCGCTTCTCCGCTTCACTCTTCTTTTTGCCCGTATCGCTGATCGTCGCTCCAACATAATCGTACCCTTACGTGAGCGCGGGAGTGCTGACTTTGGGAAGTGATGGGCCGGCGCCGCGCCGCTGACAACGCAAGGATTCCACGGAATGAGAAACTCAAGAATCAAACACAAGAGTGGTAAGACAAACCAAGAAAATTCTAGCATCAAAGGAACTAGAATGCCCAAAACTCAGCAGATGTCACTTACGATACCATCAGACATAAACAGCTGAATCAGAAGAAAATAACTGCAAGTCCATTAGATGAAATCAATCATGAACTATCAACAATAAAGAGTACGTTGAATTACCTCCTTACAAAAACAGAGTCGCCGATACTACCTGAAAGTACGATAGAGGAAATGGTGGAAAAAATAACTGGTTCGGTTACTGATTCCATTAAAAAATTAACTATACCGTCAACATCCTATGCTGAGACCGCAAGGAGCCGAAACATATGATAACTTGCCACAAAAAATTGACCCTGTGATTGTAAAGCCAATAGGATCGCTACAGAACAAAGGATTGGAAGCAATGAAGAAAGTTATAAAAGATCAAATTCCCCCTAAAAAGGCAATTAAGTTTAAACAACATAAGAACAAAAATACAATTTTCCATGTTGCAATGAATGATGACAGAAAGTCATTAAAATACGCTGTTGAGAACACACTAGAACTACAAGTGATATAACAAAAGAACAAGTCGCCAAACATAATTTACGACGTATCCAAACAAATAGATGAACAAAACTTCCTGGAAGATCTGATTAACAAAAACTTTCCTTTAAGTGATGTTCAAGATTTGAAAATAAGATAGAAAACCGGTGCCAAAACGACCTCTAAAAACTGCTCATGGATTTTGGAGTTGCCGCATTTCTGTTGGAGAGCAGGATGGCGTTGTGTCGTATATTGTAACCGTAAATTCCCAGTTACTTGCCTCGGACACATTAATGAAGGTTGGACGCCAGAAAAATAATAAAGGTTTCACCATCCACAAAATAATAAACAATACACAAATGAAAAATAATAATGTAATACATTTATAAATAAATACACTTACAATTATAATACTTGTCTTGCAGTACTCTCCGATACTTGATGTTTTAGTCTTCCTGATAAAACTAGTGGTAGTACTAATGTTTTTAACAGATACAAACAACTTTAACAAAATACAAGAAATTTATTCTAATTTGTACTCAATCCTCATAATTACCGAAAAATTCTGCAAATTTAATGCAAAACTGTCTTTTAACAAACTTCATTCAACTAAAATAAATGAACAATGGATTCCAATAGGATAAACCTCTCCTCAGTCACCCAAAAACATAACAGAACTCATTTTCATTCTTTATAATAGCAAACACAATTCCACTTAAGGAGAGCAATACGTGTTAATGGTATTGACTACTTGTCAGTTTCTGCAAACTATTTCCATGAAGGTTGTGCATTTTATAAAATCACTTTTGCCTTGCTTCACAGAACTACACACTCGCTGAACAGTCTTTAACACAATATCATTGTGGGCATATACCAAGTCAGAATATGTCAACGCTAGAGTGAGGTACAAGGTCTACGGCGCGGGACTATAGAAAAGTACTATTGCAATACATTCTTTACAAATACACATTAGAATACAGTCGTTTCAATACATAGGTAGTATATTTTTATGCGCAGGAGCGATGCTCAGAGCTGCATGGTTTCAGCAGCGGGTGAAGCGTCTAATTGCCACCCAGCACATGGGGAGACGTGTCCATCAACTAAAGAAATGATCAAAGCTTTGAATGCTGTAGTTCGAATTAATGATACAGAACAAATTAAAATGAGTGCTACGTATAGGAGTCACGAGCTAAATAGGAAAGAATTTATTGAATGTACCAGACTCTTCCTTCAAGAAAAGTCCACAATTAAAAATCATTTCACTGTGGGAGATTTCAATATTGAGTTTTTGAATGTGGAAGATGAAAATTACGAGAAATTTTATGACAACTTTCAGACATATCAATATTTAGCTAAATTCTCATCGAATACCAGAATTAAAAATAATGGCAAAATTTATTATATTGATATTATGCTCTGTAAGTAATAGTTTGTAAGCAACAGCTCATGAAATAATAATAATGCGAATCAATTCTTAAAGTAATTACCGTAATCTTGCTGATTCACGTCAATGGGAGTATTGGACTCATTCCCTTAACGACGTCATAAATCATTCATCAGACAGTTTGATGAATCTAATAAGCAATATATTAACCAAAGTACAAGTCGAATACAAATCATTCAAAAAATAAGGCTAGAAATGATTGGATCAATAAAGAATGTATTGACGTTACCAGAGAAACACAGACGCTTTACAGAAGGAGGAAAAGCAAATCTCATAACATTGTATTAAATAACATTTACGTCAAATTTTCTAAAAAACTGCACAATAAATTAATACAAGCAAAGAGAAATTTAGGAAAAAATAGGGTTTAAAAATTCAATAATGAAATCAAATAATTATGGTTTTTCATGAACAAAAAGTTGGGTAAAAATGTGTCACAGAAGTAAGATTTATACTGTAGTTTTTTATGAAAATAATATCATAAAAAATCGACATTGCAAGTCAATTTAACGATTTTTTAGCTCTCCAACCTAGCTAATGAAATGTTACAAACTTATTCAGCAGTTTCTTCTCCCTTGTCACAGTCTAATGACCGATCTATTTTTCTGTATTCAACGGATGAAATAGAAATGATTGATACAATTAAATCATTGAAGGATAAAGCTTGTGGAGATGATGGTATCAGCAGTATTGAAGGAGATCTCCATTTTCATAAGTAAGCTCCTTGCTCACATTTTTTCTTTATGCATGGTTAAATGGTGTATTTCCCAAGATTTTTAAGAGAGCAGTTATTGTACCAATTTATAAATCAGGTGATAAGTCTAATTTGTCAAACTAAAGATCAATGAAACATTTACCAGTTTTATCAATTTTTTAAAAAATTTGTTATTTTCAAGAATGTTTAAATTCTTAGTACAAATTATCTTTCTGATATGCAATTTGACTTAAGGGTGGATGGAGGTACCACTTCAACCTTTGCATACGGCACAGATTTTATACATTGCAATTCAGATAAAAGTAAACCAGAAATTGCTGTCTTGGTTTTAGCAATGGCCTTTGGCACAATTGACTACAACTTACTAATAACTAAATTGTAGAATAGCGACATCCATGGTCCAAAGAGCGTAGAGTCCACAGATTGTTCACTTGTTTAGTGGTACAATATCCAAGAAATGTCTGAACAGGGCCCTTGATCGGAATTTATGGGATGGTCTCTTGCTTGCTTCCGGAGAATAAATTAATTTATTATCCTACACTGGTCATACGCAGTTTGTAACTGCTTCTTTGACTATAAGCTTATTATTATCACTTTAATTTAACAAATACATTTATTAAGAACTTAAGTCTCCTAACAATACTATTAATGCAAATATTTCATCTCATGCTACAGTGGGAACTCTCAGATACTTTACATAATGTACTCTGATTAAGTTACAGAAGTTAAAGTATCAATATAGTTACCAAATGTCATGTATACTGATTTATCTATATTTAGGATTAATTTGTTTGTAACAAGCCAGTTATAGACCATATTAAGGTAATTATTGGTAACCGCATTTTCGAACCATTTATTCTCTGCAACTAGTATAATTGGATTATCTGCATATGATACAATATGACCATATGGAACTACATCGAAAATGCTATTAATATACATAAACAATAATAAAAGGCCAAGAATTGAACACCCTTTGCAATGTTTTTTTTGTGTATGAGATGTGCATCTCAACCTCAGACAGACATAAATTTCACTGTTTGGATACACTGCAATGAAATTAATTTAAATTTCGTAAGATCCCAAAAATCTACTAGGTTTAAAACAGTTAGACCTTCCACACTGAAGCCAGATGTAGGAAAAAAAAGTTCTATATTGCAATTTGAGTTCAATAAATTACCAAATGCACTAAAATCTCTTAATTGCACATAAAGTTCAGTCTATAAAAAATGAAGGATCACATTGCACTGCAACAAACCTCGTCCAAGTTTGAACAGTGGTCTTACTGAACAGTAGTCCAAAAATTTATATAAGCATTTCACTACTGTACATTTGTTCTTTGTTTTTTAATTACTCCCAAAATTTTGCCGGTGTACGTCTTTGTTTGTAAGAATTTATGTAAAGTATCTGACAGATTATGCAATCTACTTATTAATTGTATTTACTTTAGTAACTTATTTTATTCAATTTTGACATATGTATTTTTACTTTCCAATCACACAGAGTGTGTAAGGAAAGTATTGTAATCGGCCATAAAAAAAGTTTTGAGATCTCTTCTGATCTTTGCGAATTAGCCTCAGGGGAGTCTATTTTCAAATTTTGGTGGTGATATACAATGTCGTTGGTGTATGTGTAAGTTAAGAATTTTCTTACCCCGATAACTCACAAACAAATTGATGTATCGAAGCCAAACTTGACCTTGGAGGTGCTTTTTATTAATCTGCCAATGTAGATATTCACAGAGTAGAATGTGAAAGATAATTCATGCAATACTTGAATATGTTATTAAGATTTCTAGGATACCATGTACTGTGACGATGAATATTTTGCAATTGATTGATCTTAGAAATATATCATCCTGTTTAATAATTATACTATAATATTATTTCTTTTTTGAATTGGTTTTTCTTCTATTTCCTTAAATTATTAGGCTTATGTAGGATGTTTAGAGCCATGATTTTGTATTATGAATTTTAATTGGAAAGTTGAGTGGGGCACACTTCAGATTTTTTGTTTTGTTTTATCTACTGTATTCTTATGAGATTTTGACTAAAAAAACTGTTAACGCTTGTCATATTTCATTTTGATTTTTGCCCTGAGTATTCATGTAACTAACAGATTTTAATTTACATTCCAATTTTTATTGTGTTTGATATTTTTAATGTAACAACATTCATATTTTAAAGTATGACAGTCTATATTGTATTGTTATTAACTTTGAATTTTTATTGGTATGATTATTAATTTTAAGTGATTAAGTACATTTACCTTTTTTATTTCATGATTGGTTTTAAGTTACTTCTCGTCAATTCTCTATGTATTTTAACCAATTTAGTATTAGTTTTTTGTTTGTTTGTATGTTTAAACTATACCTGTAAATAATAAGTGAATTTTTAAGGTATGTCTGTAAATTTTTATGGAAGGATATGAGCAGGATAAACTTGTTTGGATTTATGTTCATTATGACACATTGAGGAAAATGTATGGAAAACCTGAAAGAAAATGCTGAACGGGTTTGGGAAGGTGTAGAAGCAAAGGGCATTGGAAGGTTAGGAAAGGAAGGGTATGGTGATGTTAAGAAATGATGGTTATGGTGAGGTTAAGAAATGATGGTTATGGTGAGGCCACTCTTCACCTTCCTAGCCAAGACACGGAGGATAATATAAAATTATAATGTATAAAAATAACTCATTTATTTAATATAATTTTAAAAATACATTATACACATAATTATTATTAAAAGACAATAAATACCTGGGAATACATATAGATAAAAAACTATACTTTTGGAAATATTTGGAGTATGAGTAAAACGTTAAGGTTAAAAATATGAGTTAAAAAGTTAAAGTTGGAGGACAAAGTTAAAAATATATTCTATGGATTGATGAGTATTGGATGTATAAAATTTAATTGCACGGGGAGTAACAAATGTCCATTTTGAACAGAAGCTGCAGAGTCTGCAAAGTACATGTTTGCTGAAGAGGGTTTACGCTACGGTGTGAAAGCGACACTGGAGGTGGTACTTGGGATATAGTTGGTAGATCTACATGAGTAAAATCTCAAGTTTTGAAGGCTACAGAAGAAAACGGGAAGTATACAAGTAAATGGGGAGACGATACAAAAGAGGTGGGATATTGGGAAAACTAGCAGAAAGTGTAACAGCTACATTAAGGATATTTGATAAAGTGAGAGGACTTGAAAATGGTTTAAGCCAAAACAAAAAATGATGCACTTCATCATTGGTCATGAGAACCTCGAGGTATACCTCAAGAGAATAGAAAAAAACAGATATTGATTTATCTATGTGGCAAGACAAAATACAAATGATAGGGGACTGAGTTGTATGGAGTAGAAAGAGGGGAATTCTTGATGAGAATACTGGACAGAAAAGAGAGATACAGTTTTCTTCGGCGTGCTTAATTAGATTCTTAACATTCGTACATTGCTTAGAACACACATGGTTCACACACCATTGTAACAGTCATAACAACAACAGGGAAAATGACAGAAGAACAAGTAAAGGTAGTAGTGCCAATTCACTATACTGTACATTAGCACTAAGCTAAATCACTAAAACAAATATTACCTAGGCATAACTTAAAGTATAGTACAATTCACAATTAAAAATCAGATCAGTAATTGTGGTTCAGAGTAATTTCAGCTAGCCTAACTTACTTCAATCCAATATGTTCAAAACAAAAGTAATGTTTAGCTTTTGGCAATGCTTTAATACATATATCAGTTAACTTTTTATCTGTTGATAAATATTTGAGCTCAACATTCTTTGTTTTCACAACTTCTAGTAAAATGAAATTTAGTATCTATATGTTTGGTTCTGTTGTCAAAGACAGGATTTAACATTAAATTTGGGGTATTTTGATTGTCGTTAAAAGTTGAAATGGGGTCATTGAAACCAATTAATTCATTTAATAATCCTCTAATAAAAACACACTCTTTTGAGGCTTGTGATGGAAACATATCCACTTAAAATGGCTGAACTTATGTCTAAATGTTCTATTGACAAATCTAATTTAGCTGTTAAAGCAAACAATATTCTTAAGCTAGTTTTACACACCACTAGAGAAAATGTTTACTGTAATCTACATTATAACTCTAGAGTAAAACCTTTGGCTACTAAGCGAGTTTTCTGACACAATAATTCACAACTTTTAATACTTTTAATATTATACACCCATTTGCACTGTATCACTTTCTAGTCAACAGGTCAATCGACAACTACCCATTCTTGATACTCCTTTAGTGAATCCATCTTCATGGCTGATTGATATTGATTCTCCTACCCACTTGCCATCGCTTCACAATAGGTACCCGGGACATCTTTGGAAAGGGACAATTGGTACAGGATGCAAGTCAGAGTGCTTTGTAGGCAGCTTTCTCTCCCTCGCTGGTTGACGATGCAGGCAACTCGTTCAATGGTTGACGAGTTGGTAGCAGGGGCGGATACAGACTAATATTTTACGGGGGTATATAACAAAATAACATTAATTTAAACTTTTTTGTGCAACAGGGGAAAATGATGGATGCAAAACTTTTATTGTGATTAAAGATCCAAAAATTTTATTCAGCTTTTTGAGGTACAGAAACATTTAATTTTTCAAGGACAAGAAAAAAATTACTGGTAAAAGATGGCACTGAAGCTGCGAAAAATTAATTACAAGTGCTGTATACGACTGGGACTGTGAAAATACGACTAATATTTTCTCTTTATTTACAATGTCGCGTTACGATGGCACGCGTTCGCTTAGCAGATTTTATACTTCCCTCCGCATTACTACGTTCGCATCCTATCCAGTGGTAATTCTTCCGACACGGGCTGGTGACATTCAATAATGCACTACCAATGGTAATAGATAATACTGATCAAATAGTGAGGGAGTGCTCTCAAGTTAATATAATTTGTGTGGAAAATTTTTATTTATCTCTATTCATCACGGCAGCTTATGAGAACCCTCGTTTGATAACAAATTCTGCAGTATCACCAAGCGTTGCCGAGCAGCGATCCGCGAAAACCAACTCATAGACTCCTCATAGACTCAGAATTCAGAAGAGGATAGTTCGGATAATTTGTAAATCTCACCCCCGAAACTCTTGTAAACCTTTATTCAAGGAATTAAATATCTTAACACTTCCCTGCATTTATATTTATGAAACAGTCGTGTTTGTTAAGACCGAATTACTGAAGTGCCACCCTTTCTTTATACGAAACAGTCTCGTTCACGAACACTATACACGCAATAGTAGTAATATTCATCGCCCTAGAGTGTCAACCACTCTTTGCCAAAAAGGACCTTATCATTCGGGAATCGTTCTATATAATTCCCTGCCCAAGAATATAAAAGATATTATGAAATTGAATCTGTTCAAATCAGCGGTTAAAAACTACCTCCTGCACCAGTGCTTCTACAATGTAAAAGAATTTATTGATTTTAATAAAAGTTAAATTCGTCTTGTACTTTATCACGCCATTGCTGTAGTACTTTTTAAACAACTTATAACAATTTCAAAAACTATTTTCTTGCATGATTGTGTTGTCTTATGGCTCATATTAATTTAGTTTTATGTGTACTCAACTTTGGCACGGTTGTGTACATAAATTCTGTAGCCCCATCCTGGCCCGGGTTTTTCTCCGTTTTTCCTTCTGGTAGAGGCGGATTTATCATACAGGTTCTCTAGGCTTTGTCTAGGGGCGTGTTTATTGTAACAATAAATCGTGAATTTAGTGTTATTTCAATTCTTATGATTTTTAAACACTATACTCAGAATAATCTATAGTTCGATAATAACTTGTACATGTAATTTTTTGCTTAAAATTACAAACATATTGACATTCTATTAGTATTATAACTCGCAGCTAACTTTTTATCTTATCTAGGAACTTTTGCTGAAATTTTTGAATCCGCCTCTGCCTTAGGGCCCTTGATCGGAATTGATGGGATGGTCCCTTGCTTGCTTCCGGAGAGTAAATTGTTTTTTTTCCTCCACGTGGTCATACGCAGTTTGTACTGTTTTTTGACAATAAATTTATTATAGACCTTCGAAGACGACGCTCTTCCCACGAGCGTATCATATGTCATTCACATCGACACCCATTCTCACAACCATAACGGCACCACCATCGCCGCCAGTACAACTTTGTCAATCTGGGTATGGCACGTTGTGCGTTGCTAAATCGTTTCTACATATACTGCAGTTCTAGTTACTGATTAAAAATCGCTCAAATGCTTCAACGTCTTTGAAAATCATAAACGCTTTTCCGCGACTAAAAACTCATTCTCTGTGGGATTTTAGGGGGGTCATGACCCCCTTGATCCCCCCCCCCCTTGTATCCGCGCTTGGTTGGTGGCACCATCATTGTCAGGAAACCCATGGAACGATGTGTCTTACCTCGAGGATGTAAATGTTTCATCTAAGAGATTGAACTCAGGAATACCTTATCTTCCATGCCTCTGGAGATTATATTATTTACTGGATCAATAATATGTTGTAAGATAAATTTCTGGTGGCTTCTCAGTTTCCTTAAGACTTATCTTCTAAAAATACTACATCTCTTGGTTTGACAATTTTTCCTGATTTGTCCTGCCGCTGTTCAGTCCTCTGTTCACATATCGAATGCAACTTATCCCTCATCTCTTTTGCAGATGTTAATAAATTGCCTTACTTGACTTGTAAGTGAACTTATAATTAAATTCTGAGCCATGTATTCAGACTTATTCAGAATAGAAATTGTGTTCCTTCTTATCTTTATTTGTATCAGTCTCAGCAGATTATCGGGTATTTTAAGTCCCTTTTATACCACTGCAAAAGCATTCTTTACTTGAAGTTGTATTATAATTTGGAATTTTCAATTAGTGTAGTTACTTTGGCCTTCAAGTTTATCAATATTAGTGATGAATCCCCTGAATGGATCCATTCTACGCAAATTGAAAAAATAAACAATGCGCTACTGAGAAAAACGAAATCTCCCACACGACACCGGACCTCACTACAACACAATTTATTACGAAACTGAGCAAAACAAATTGTGACTGGGCCCATAATCACTTGTAAAATTAAAATACTCGGGCAGAAAAGAGATACATAGTATTCTTCAAGGGATTTAATTAGATTCTTAACATTCGTATATTCCTAAGAACACACATGGTTCACACATCACTGTAACGGTCACAACGACTACAGGAAAAACGACAAAATAATAAGTGAAGACAGTGTTGTCATTTCACTTATGTAACATCACTGTATTATATAAGAAAAGTAAATAATATTACACACAGACGTGAATGACGTGACTACATTTATAAAGGAAGGGAAACGTATTAAAAGTAGGAACAATACGGTTGATATGATGACACTTCGCCCGCCTCCTATTTGATGTGGGTTAAGGTCATAGATAAAGACCTTTGAAAAGCGCTTTACCGACAAAGACGAGCATCAATAGGGCTAGATTGTAAAAACTTGACTCGGAGCGTCAATATTGATACTAGGTCTTATTTCTAATTATAGTAATTCGACATTTCGTTCACCCCAAGGAACAAATCGTTCGTTCATTCACCCATTGCTTTCTAAGAGCATCAATATATTTTAATGGGGTCTTAGGGCTCGTCAACATCGAGGTCATTAGAGTCCTTAGCGTCAATATGGCCGTTGTTGTCAGAACCTTATGTATCTATGGCCTTGGGAGGGGCGGGAACGTATGAAGTAAGACACTATAATAGTATATGCTGAAGAAGCTATATATGTATGTAGAAGCGTAATCAGGGGTGGATCCACGTTTTTCTCCTTGGGGACGGGGGTGGGGGTGACCGGTTGGTCTGTGATCCCTCCCTCGAAAAACACTTCTTTAAACTGCACTTAAAGAGATTTCGTTGTATAAATAATTTATGGGTATGAATGCCATAAATTGCTGTTTATGTAAATAAATTAAATAATTAAATGTAAACCCTTATTTTTTTACCTTTTTAAATGTGGTCTATTTACAGGCACATAATGAGGTCCAGTAAAATGTATTTGTTGTTGACTTGCGTTGGAAAATGATATGTACTATAAATCTAAATACAAATTACCGTTGGTTAAACGATTTATATTAATCACGCGCAATAGTTGTAAATGTCAAATCAGCGTTGTTGAAACGAGTCATACATTTCTCGGCCCTGAAAGTAAACTAAAGTCTATTACATCGGCCCCGAAAATGTGGTTGTTGCATAAGCATCAATTTACTAGTTTGAAGTTCACAAACCTTTGTTTTTTTTTAAGAATCCTAGGTGCCTTTTACACATTGTAGAACGATACTGTGAGTAGTTGAATGACACAAGACTCACAGCATGAATAATACATACAGCACGAATAATGAGATAGTGATGAGACAAGGTAGAAACGATCCTATATCACAAGAAGTCCATAGTAGACGTTCACTCACTCCTCAAAGGTAGACAAAACTCAACTTCATTTGAAAGCGTTATTTGGTCTCTTTTCTACCAGAGAGTGGGAGGTAGAGTTGTTGTAATTTCAGTTGGTGGAGCCGACAAAGATCCCACTACTATCTTTTTACGAATACCGTCTCACTGTCTGGCATTACTAAAAACATCTCACTTTCCACACATCGTAGGTCATCGACTGGGGTTGACTCGTCCACCGGAGGCCACGTGATACCGGTAGCTACCTCGACATCTTTTCGATTGTCGCTCGCGATGTCTCTTACGGGCGTCTTGAAGATATATTGCCAGCCTTTGGATAAAACGTGGGTGTTCGTCATCTCACAGGGCAGTGCGCATAAGCTGGGCCGGAGGCTGTACACTGAGCAGCCTTCCAGGAATTAAAACCCCAACTTTCAGATTTTTGCTGAAGTATCGACCCTAGGTCAAAAAAGACGTTCAGAAGGTCGTCTCCGGAGTGTGAGTTGATTGTACGATAATCTTTACGTTGTGTGAGTGAAAAACGTAATATCTTTCCGGCGGATAATATGCAAAAAGCTCTCGAAATGTATAGAACAGCGCTCCGCCAACTCAGCTTGCCGCAAATACCACAAATTTCCCGAATTATACTCGTTAATCGGCAGTCTATCAAATTGCCGAAGGCGTTTGCCCTTTGTGAGCAGGAGTTTGAAGAAACGTGATTCACAGCACGCGCGAACTGCGTGGAATATATCGAGTACACTAACTGAAATCATTATCCTTTCACAATTTCAACCAAATTATTTTTATTGTCCAAGACATTTTTGATGGCCCTTCCTTGTCCTCAAAATCTTATTCACTGTAGTTTACTTATATAGTTGTTCACCTGGAGGACTAGAAGCTAATTTAAAAAAGAAACACATTTGAGTAAATTCCAATAGGCCAATGAGCTCAACTTGTAAAGTGTTATAGTTGTCCGAGTCTTGCTGATCAATCTCAAATCATACGGGTTCGTGAAAGAATCAATTCCAGCATTTAAATTACTCATTTCATTTAATACAATTAATTACACATTTATCACATTCATATACATTGTCCGTATACACAGTACATGACTGACATCAAAACTCATCCAAACGCATTGATTAAACAACGATGTGACGGACAGCGCATGGAAGAATGATCCACGAGTTAGGGCATGATGCCAACTTCGTTTTGCCGATTAAACTCTGGCCTCAGCAGAACCTAAGAATGCGAATATTATCGACTTTAACATTTTGTACTGAACACGAGTATGATAATAGAAATTTAGTAGTAAAAAAGTTAACTTTATATCAGTATAAGAGCTCTAATGGCCTAGTTGTTGGCGAGCTCTAAATTCCCAATAATAATAATAATAATAATAGTAATAATTATTTATAAATATGACGCCACAAAATGAACGAAATGCCATTCCAATGAATGTTATAATTTGAACGACCAATATGTTTTATATTAAAATAACATCAAAGTGACATCTTGGTGACAAATCCAGAAAGTATCAACGGACAAAAAAAAATTAAAAATCTTTATCAAAAATACTTCATCCAAAAGACCTAACGGAAAAAAATATTATGTTTATGGCAGGGGTCACTCGCGTAGACCCCTCCAAATTTGCGTGACACCCCCACACCGAATAAAATTACCCCCCCCCCTCTCCCCTCGCTTTGACTATTCCAAAAATTAAAAATATTTTACAACTTTATCCCTCTTATTTACACAAACACCATATTAAAATTCGTGTGCAAAACCAATGCACATGCTTTCTCGTACTTTAAGGCTCTTATCTTTATAGTACGCAAACTAACATTACAAAGAAAAAAGCAATCATTTCTATTCATTCTATATGGATGTCGACAACAACATTTAAATCGTCACCGTATAAAATAAAAGGAACGGGATTGGTTGAAAATGGTTGATTGGTATCATTTTCCTCGAAATTTTGTATAGAATCCTAAATTAAACTAATTTTTTGTCTTTTACTTGTATAGTAAAAAATAGTTTGCATTAATAATGATCATTACGACCGCAAAGGCTAAGGTTGTAGTGTGAGCGAAACGTGGTGGGTCAGGAAGCATCCCTGGGTCAAGATGTGGTGACCGAGTGGGAGATAGCCACCTTCCAATATTGTACGGACTATAGTTTTCTAAAGCAGATATCTCCCTCGACTTGGTACATCTGCACTACTAAATAGTTTTGAACTCTCTTGATTTAGTGAATAAATGAGATCCATGCGGAAAATAAATCAGCTGAGAGATATAATTTTCCTACTTCCATGCCAAACTGAAAAAAGTAGCCGCTTTTGATAATATATTACAAATAATACTTTAATACAAAGGGTACTTCACATGGCGATCAAAAATAAAAAAATTTCAAAGCACGTACATCAACAGCTAACATATTCTACTCTAAATACGAAATATAAATGAAATGGACTCATCTGTTTCGACAGAATCGCTGCACACGGACAGACATAAGAACGTCGTATTTTTTAAAAATACTTTCGGTATCAGGGACACTAAAACCGAATATTTCCGTCAAAATTTCGCGTTTTTTTTCTCGCTTAGAGTACTATCTCTGTAACACGTATATGAGAAACTTTAAAAAAATGTTCATCACCTATATCTCTTGTACCGGTAAAGGATAAATTAAATTAGATTAAAATACTTAATTCGTTTTGAAATTATATTTTAGCTGCTAAAAATTAGGAACGCAGCAGAATAGACTTTCAATTTTTTTTTATTTCAAAGAATAATACTCAGATTTCATATATACACGCTGAACTTATGTCTTAAGTTTCATCGGATTATTTCATTGGATAAGCACCTCAGATATATGTCCACTACTTCACATGAAATATATAAAAAGGAAAAAGATGAGGCAATTAGCAGATACGTCAGTCGATTTTAACAAGCGTAGGCCAGGAAAGTTCTCAAGAAAAATGTTGCATAATTTGCAACGAGTGTAGGTGTGCGTGAATGCAAATGTTCGTGAACTAAATTTACATTAAAGAAAACGCTACAATTAAAAAAAACGACAGTTTTTATTTCACCTATGTTCTTACCAATGTAGTCTGTGGTCTCGACCAAGAAGTAAAATATACAAAATTACTAGTGCATCCGAACAGCAAAATTAAATGTATAAATTACAATACAATAGTTCTAAATTACAATAGTCATGGGTGAACTATAAATCAAACAAGAGATAAAAACCTCCATGCTTTCTTCATCAAGTTTGTGTTCGTCAGGGTGGCCTGTTGCTTCGCACTTTTTCACGAATCGTAGAATAGTATGTATTGTGGCCACCTTCTCTTTGGCAGGGGTGGGCAACGTATGAAGAAGTTAGTTCTTCAGGACTTGGAATATAATCGGTAGATAAATAATAAAATGTTTATTCGTATTGCAAACTATATAAAATTATAATTAAATAGGTGCGCGACGAATTATTTGTTGTCTAATTTGATAACCTTTTGAGGCAACGTTTTCCTGCCGCCGCCATCCGCAGGAGGTTTGAGTCATACTGCGTGCGCGGAGCACTGGAGACTACGTACTTACCACTCTCGCGACGCTAGGAGGACCCTTTGTTGTAAATCGATACTTACCACCCTTCTTTTTAATCCAGACTTTGGACTGTCTAATATTTCAGTGAAACAAAACTGAAAAATGTCATAAATACTACTTTGTATGTGCATGTTTGCCGCGATTCCCGCATGAGAATTGTCAAATACGTGAATATTTGGCTGAAAACCAGGAAATTCCAGAATCGAATTTCATTTTTTTCCGAATCAGAAGAACAATCAATACTTGCAGCAGTAGAGCGCAAAATACCAGTCGATGTGCACGACTCCGGTGATGGAAATGTCTCTACATCTTTAGATGAAGAATTCGTGTCTTATTTATAGTCAACACACTCCAACAAAAGATCAAATAAATATTTTTCGGATAAATTAGATGGATTTGCCATGTTTCAAGAATCCTTGAAAAGAATCTCAGTCCCAATAAATAATTCGTGATCCAAAAACGAAAACCAATAATCAAAGACAGAAGTCAATATATGTAGAAACGAGTTGAATAGGAACGTTAAGCAAGGGAGCAATGTGAGACAGAGCTGTGAATTTTGTTCATGTACTTCCGGAAGGTGGATGTGCCGAAGTATTTATGACGGTTTAGTGCTTCAGCTGTATTGTCCGCACCACAGACATTACTTGGTCCGCGCGCACCGTACTTGAGTAGGGCTGCTGTCAATCATGTGAAAGAAAGCAGGTAAAATTTAAAAAAAACAGGGCTGAAATGCCATCTAGTAGACAGATATATGTACTATATGGTTCCCTACGTACACTACATGTCGCTTCTTTTCCACTTCAACGCATTCTACCAGTTAACGAATTAATCTGAACTGATTGCCTGACGCATCAGCGTGAAGCAGGGCGACCGTCGCCTTTCACGCTCAGCAGCAGCCGTCGTAACCGCTAGACCGCCGCTGCCAGCGTGCCGTAAAATTCTTAAAAGAGACATAGGACTCTAACCCCTTCTCAAACGAAAATCTGAAATTATATTTTTTAGAAGCTGTATAATATTTAAATTAAGCGAAAATATGATTTTATTTTATTTATTTTTTTTGTAAATGGTTGAGTGACCAATTTATTATTTTCGAACCTTTTGGTACGGAATGACTGCAAATATTATAGAAGTTTTGTTATTGGTAAGATTTTGGGAAACATAATGGTGTCTGCTGATCTACTTTTAATTTTTTTTACTGGAATTTATAGACTCTAAAGCCATCGTTGCGTAAAACAATCGTCATACACGAACACTCATGGATAGGAACATAACGGTTGTATACATTATTTCTGTAGCCCCATCCTGGCCCGGGTTTTTGTCCGATTTTCCTCCGGGTAGTGGTAGTTTCTCCGTTAGCGGGAATACCATTAAATACTTTTGTTATTATTAATCTAGAATTTTGACTGCACATTATATCTACAATTCATTTTGGAATAATAAATTAATAACAGTATGTATTTGCTTTTTTTTACAACTAATAAGCCACTGCCCTTGATCAGAATTAATGGGATAGTCCCTTTATTGTTTCCAGAGAGTAATTCAGTTTATTATCGCAAATGTAGTCATACGCAGTTTGCAACAGTTTTTTTGACAATAAATTTTGTTTATTTATTTATTTAATTTATTAACTGGCATACACAATGGAAATTTTGAAACTGGCGGTTTCTTGAAAGCGAGGGAACAATTGAAAACCATTCGTCATACAACACCACGATAGTCACTTATTTTTCACTCCCGCGGATTTTCACTTTGCCATCACTTCGTCTCTCGTGGTCCATGAAAGTATGAGTGTAGTAGTGTCAGGTGTCAACAATTCTTGACAAATTCCTAAGGATTAGTAAGTTCGCAATCACATTGACCGCATTTAGTTCCATGGATTCTGTGCAATGTGTATTAAGCTGTGCTTCTGGCTTTATTAGAAGCTAGGAGACGCAATTGAGACATAATGAGGATACATGGTGTCTGATTCTGATTGAATCTGATTCCTTGGACAATTTGACGAAGTGAGTGAGCCTGTTAACAGTTGTCTTATTTATTTACATATTTAGAGTGAAAACTTTTCTGTTAGTTGCACACATACCTTGCTGTAGAACCTACTCCCTGTACTTATCATTATAATGTGATAAAATCCACTTCTCTGCATCAATAAGTTTGATTTGATTTAATTTTATTGTCCCCTGAGCTTTGTTTTATTGTTATTTCTAGGCAGCAGAAAGAAAATGGAAGCTAAAATCCAAAATATTCATAAATTAATTGACAAACTTGGAAACGGAATTTCATATGATGTGATGGACTTTCAGGATATGTTCTGTGATGTAATTTCATCACAAATGGATGTGATATTATCATTTAAGCATGGTAAGTAGAAATAAATAACACATTTATGATCCACATTTCTGAACGATATTACACATTTTATGTTGAAAGTGATGTAAATTTATTGTTTTAATTTACTTTTTTGAAGTAGATTGTTTCTATGCTTGACATTAGTTCATTTAAATAAAGTGTGTTACATTTAATCATCTTGGCCTGATAAGTGGAGATAGGTTCTATATGGTATTTGTTATATTAATATTTTGTGGAATATCCATTTCTTTTCTGAAAGTTTATGTTGAAGACTTATTGTTTATAGGCCTTTTTCTCAAAAGACTTATTGTTTATAGGTCTTTTTCTCAAAATACAGAAAATGTCGTGTGGGTTTAAAGAATTGAAACTAGAATTGGAAACTACTAAGAACCAGTTGAGTGTTAAAGATGAAGAACTAAAAAGGTATGAATTATTTTTTAGCTTTATTGTACGTACAATTTCAAAAGATATAAAATGTGACATTCATTTGTCATCTATTGAGCAATTAGTTTGAAGTGTTGGCTTACCTATCTTGTGTTTATGGAGATGATGGAAAAATTTCATATGGAAAGTAGTATTGATTAAAAACTGAATTTCCTGTTCATTTACTCTTCCTCCCTGACCCTTCACCCCACCCACCCCGTCTTTCTCTATCTGTGCTTTGCAACCTTACAATTTAATTTTGCAAATCCTTTGTATCTCCATATTAATGCATTGAAAAGTACTGAATGTGAAGTGTAATTGAAAGTTATATCAATTGTATCAGTGGTGACAAATGATAGGACCAAGGGTTAGGGGCTGTTTAATTTTAGACATAAGTTCCCCTTTTTACTCCAATATACTCATTTTATTATATACACTTCACACAGATTGAATAAATGAAAAATTACTCAAAACACTTGTGTGTTTTTTTCTTTCATGTCTGTTCTGGTACATGTCCTGTCCCTGGTAAATGAATGTAGAAGTGCAACAATTAATTGATAAAACATTTGTCTCTAATTTGACTTGTGTCCATTGGAACTATTAGTTCATTGTTCCAATATTTCTAATGAAGATAATTTAGAATTATGATAAAGATATGTGTGATGATGCTTCTTTTTTTTCCAGCATGAAAAAATGTTCAAAATGCCCCATTTTAGAGAAACAATTATCAGTGTTAAAGAAGAAACAGGCTGTGAATGAATCTAGAATTAAATCCATAGGTATGTTTTGTAGAGGAGACCTTTTTTTGTGTAACTTTAGGTTATTTTTCTAAAGCCAGATTTATTTTGCATCTATTGATACATTTTTTGCTGCTGTTTGACATTTGTTCACTGGCCATGAATATCAGTTTGTAATGATGTAGTCTGAACAAAAGAGGTTATAACCTTTTGGGTATGTTGAAATAAATTTTTGCTCACGGAGGCACTATTCAAGATACCCATTTCGAGCTGTACCCCTATCAGGAGCAAGTGCTTTGAGATTTTCTTACATTTCACCATAATATCATTACATTTCTTTAGAGAAATACTTATGCAACCATTTGATATCCATTTGGGAAATAAATATTGTAAATACTTATTCAAAAAATTATTGATATTCCATTGTACCAAACCTTATATTGAACACAAATTCATTTAACATATCTTTCTTATAGATGAGTGATTCTTTAAACTACATGGTTTATTTGGATAACAACCTGCTTTTTCAAAACATTTTTTTTTCCTTCCTGCTTGCAGTGGTGGTGATTAGGGCGGTGGGCTGCCCCCCCCCCCCCCCC
>NNCF01129390.1:54696-73062 GCA_002313205.1 Laupala kohalensis
TTTTTTAGGATTATTTGTATTATCCAGTGACTTAGCTTTCCATGCAGAGATGGGAAAAGTTAATCTGAAATTTAACTTTTTATAAAATTTCGTGTGTTTCTATTATTTAAAATGGCAAGAGAATATATTATTCATGCAAAATAAACTTGCATAAGATCCTTCATGAATTTTCATTAAATTTTTTATATTATTAAATTTTAAATTATATAATTAATTAATAACATTACATTTTTTAATTAATAACATATTACATTTTTTCTTATTGTGAAAGGATCTACATTTACTCATAAAATATATTTTCAAGTGGATGCAGTTAATCAGTACAATGTTTTCTTGTACATAATATGCAGTTTAGATACATTGTAATAAATAATGCTGAATGCAAATGTATGAAGATTGTCCCCTAAATAATAGTTATTCTTTTTTCTATTCAGGTTTGTTAAATGAGTAAATTTTCAATAACAAAATAACGCTGTAATGATCCTAAGAATCGTTTTTGTGAGCTATATTTTTATTGATGACTTTTTGAATATTACTGAGAGTAAAAATGAATCTGAAAACCCTACTTGAGTTTCCATGGTAAACCATGTACAAGTTTTCACATATCTTTCTAATGAAAAATTACATTATCTGGAACCCCATCTTGTCCTGATTACCTTGGAGCAATTGAATATAAGCTGTGTCCAATTTCATCTTTCCATTGATTCATAGACCTACACTCTGTTCATTGTATTCAGTTAGTGCGCTTAGTTGTTGGGTTTTTTTTTACAATAAGTAAATAAAGACATGCATTTAATAAAAACATGACTTCTTAGCAACATTTGAGTTACCGGATAATACAAATACCCAGATAATCTTAAAAATCCAGGAAATACTAATTTATCCTAAATGCAAACAGGATGAAATTGTATGTCTTAAAAGTGAACCAGGATAAACTAGCTTGGCCTGATTAAGTATAGTCCGCACCAGTTTGTCCTGACGTGCTCAGGACAAACTAGTTTGGCAGATAACATGTACACCAAATTATTAGAATATTATCATGAGCCAAATTAATATTGCTGCTTATTTCTGGCAGGAGAAAAATGGCTGATTATCCATTTTTCATAATATGAATTATTCTTTTACATTTACAGCAAGAATACTCACTCATCAGACTCCTGGTACCCAGTTTACAGAAATAGTTAATACTCATGAAGATGAAGATAGTGATGAAAGTTCTGTGACAAAAGCATATAATTTGGTTTCTCAAGTCCTTGGTTGTGATGACAACCATGCTGGCTCTGAAACTCAATTAGATGAACTTGTAGAAATTGAAAGAAAAGTGGGTTTTGTTAAAGTACACCATTCACCTCGTAAAGCTAAAATTACCTGCTCAAAAAAGTCACCTAAAGTTAACAAGGATGAACAATTAGAGGAAAGTGATGAATTACTGGTATGTTCTATTAATGAAACAGACAAAGAAAATCAAGAGGAAACCAATTCTCCTTTAAATAAAGAGGAATTCAATTCTCCTACAAAACAGTTTGTGGAAATGGTATCTCTTGACAGTCCTGTACTTGGGAAATCAAAGAAAACTCCTTTGAGAAGTGGGGGGATCACTCCACCCGTGATCAGAGACATAGAGCCAGCTCTTGAAAAGGGTCAAGAGTTAGATTATGAGAATATGTACTGGATACCTGCATCTCCTGATACTTCGAGAACCAGAAGAAAAAACCCAGTCACACCTATATCCCCTGGGCAAAGAAAAGGGAAAGAACCTGAAAAAAATTATGAAAATACTAATTCCAATAAAAATGGACCTCGCAATACTGATGGTGGAAAGAGGAAGGCTGACTTTTGGCAGCTAAGTACTACTCCATTTGTTGATCCTAATACATCAGTTTTGAAGAAGCAAGGTGCTAAGTTAAAACAAGCCAAGTTGTCTCTTGGTTGTTTTCGTAAAAAAGTTGACATATGTGATATCAAAGAATTTAATGGTGGTATACGTCCTAGTCAAACTTCTACCCAAATAACAAGAGGGGCTGGAGTACCTGAAGATGATTTAAATAATTTTAAAAAACCTGATGCATTGAAAGACAACTTGAAATTTGACGATGATATTGTTATGGACAGTCCTCGGGCTGCATCCTCCAAGAATAAAAGAAAAGGAAGGTAAGTGATGTCAGACTTCATTAAAGGTTGAAACTTAATTTTGATTATTGTATTTATTTAGTATATATATTTAGTAATAATATTTCACTTTAAGAAACTATGGGGCACATGTGTCTGTCCCTTGGTATATTGGTGGGGGAGGCATTACATTTGCCTTGAAATAGAATTTGGTCATTTAAGTTTCCAAATATATGTGGGTATATAATTGTGTTTAGTTTGTTTCTATTGCTTTATTTGTTTATTCCCAAAAATTCCTTAGGGTCTTTCTAATGATAGTTATTTCCTTAACCACTTATGTATTAATAATTTCCTACGTGTAAAAATATTTATCAATACCCACTGTTGTGGTTTGAATTTGGGATGATTTAATTTGTTCTATTTCAGAGCTGTAATATGACATGTACAATATAACTTAGATAAAATGCAGTCCTATTTCAGTGAAAGTTTTGTATTTTTTAATAATTTCTCATTAAATTTGAAATATATCAAATTAGTCGTGTTTCTTTGTATGGTGGTATTAAGAAATGTAGAATATTTACTAGATGATAAAGAAAAACTTGTAATACAGTAAAACCCTGTTGAAACATTTTTTAAGGGATTGAGCTAAATAAAGATTGTAAGGATAATACTTGTGGCGACTTCAAAGAAATAGCAAATTTGATTTACAAAAGATATAATTATTAGTTTTTATGTATAGTATTGTATACATTACATATTTTTGTAATAAATATAATAATTATAACAACAAAATATCTGTAACAATAATATTATATTGGGTATTATTTGTAATCGACAATACTGTATTTAATTGAATACCAGGAATACAATGTTTGTTGAATAATTAGTGACTGGCAACACTTTTATATATATTTGAACTACATCTATCATACTCTTAAACAATTTTTAACTTCTCTGATTGAGGTAACATTTTTCTTTCACATCCATCCATTCTGAATAGATTTGATGTTAACTTTAGAATTTCAAATGAAACCGAGGATGTCCAGAATTTTGAATGTTGTCTGTGTTGTACATTTGAAATTATATCATATTAAAATTCAATAGGTGGTACTAAGAATGATAACTATGTATTTCCACTGTAATTTTAAGTAGGTAAATCAGACCTTTTAGAAATTTTCATTCTCAATTCAAATAGGCATAACTAATGCATTCAAAAAATAAGTTTATTCAAAGGTAACATTAAATACGAGTTATATTGAACATAAAGGTATGGTAACAGTTAAACCATCACTGTACCCTTATAAACATGAATTTTTATGTATGGTTTCTGTAGAAATGCCCTAGGGACCAACTTAATATTATGTAATAAACTTGAAAATGTTCTATTCAGGAAATGTCTAGACCGGATTTTGGTGTAGTTATACTTTTGTCTACCTAGATCCTGTACAATATTTGTTTTATGATCTGTCATGTAATTTTTTTTTTTTTAATTCCTATCTTTGACTGTGTGGATGTACTAAATAATGACTAAACAAATAATTCTGCCATTGTAGTTAAAGAAAAAAATATGTAGAGTTTAAATGTAGCAAATTACTTCAAACTTTTTGTCACAAGTAACTTCAGACTTCATGTGCAATGCTTGCCAAAACCTGCTTACCCCTGTTAAATAATAAAATATTTTCCGTAAACACCAATCTGCAATTGCAGGAACTACACAAACAATAGTTTAGTATTAGTGTTTGTTTATTATTTGTTTGTTTTTTCTCTTCCAATGAATTTGCATGGCAGGCAGTGTTTCTTGGGAGACTATTAAGCAATATGTTAATGATCATTGTAATAGCACCTCATTTTTGGGAATTGTTTGAGTATAGCAATGGAATCTTTACAGAATGTTAACTTTTAGAAATAGGATATAATGATTCTCTTGGTGTTCTATCATTTTGTACTTAATTTCCAGTAATTTACCTTGTTATGATTCATGTTCAGAGTCATTGTATGAAATGTTTAAAGCAGTATAGAAATACCTCAACACTTACAGGTTCAAGACTCGGTCTTCATCCCACACATTACAGGAATGAATTTCATTCATGGTAGGGATCAAAGATCAAAATGTTTAAAAGTTCTCTAGTAAAAATGACCATTGAATGGCCATCCCTTAATTCATTTCAAGTGGCCACCAATGGTCATTTGACAATAACAGATTGCCACCCCATGGCCATATTTACTCGAGTTCGCATTATGGTAAAGATGAGAGCAATGCAGCAGTGATGCCGCCGACCACTGTGACTGCCAGCACGTCTGGCATCTCTATATTCCACCCTCACGTCTCTCTCGCCATCAATATCACATCCTACTCTGTCACTCTTACTCCGCCTCCATCATTCCTGAAAAAAACAAACAAAGTACTATTTAAACCCCGCCTGAACTAGTCTTGGGGAGGTTGCCAACCACTTGACAAGACTGCATCAGTCATCTGCAGAAGTACCTTGAGGCCCACCGCATATTGTGGCCATGAAATGTGTCTACACCTTGTGTGCCCTGTAAAGCATAGATTCTTGTGAGTCCCTCATAGCTGCACCACAGCCGTGCTGGGTTGTCTGAACAAAATACGTTTTTCTTTCCGCGTTGGTTGCCAGAATGGATGTCCCTTGCGTGACCTGACCTTTCTCATCCCAAAGGTTGCTGGTGGCCATCCTTTCTCATCCCAAAGGTTGAGCTCTTATTTCCTGTCTAACAGAAAAAATAATTTTATTTATTTATGAAGATATCACATGTATTCCATTATTTTTAAATTCTATTTAAAAAGGAGGGGGGGGATAATGATACCAAAACATGACACAATTACATTAACACATCAATAATACAATTAACAATGTAACAAGTAGTGATTCAGAATACAATGTTTCACAAATCACGAACTGCTCCAAGCCTGATGTTGAGCTCATATTTACTCTAATAGAAAAAATGATTTAATCTTATTTATAAAGATATTGTATATGTGCTGGAATTTTTGAAATCTATGTGAAGAAATAAAGAACAATGCCAAAAACAACATAATTACATAAAAGAATCAAGTACAAAATTAACCATAAAACATGTTGCTTTACAAATTATTCATTCTTTACAACTTACAAATTATATATTACATTATAGTACACCTACAAAAATAAGAATTCCTGTAACAACAAGAAGTTTGTTTGTTTCAAATCTGAAGCACAGAGCTAATTTTTCATCACTTCCAATGTGTTTCTGAACAGTGCCATCTCTCCCAATTTACCATCATGATTAATTAAATGATGAACTTAATTGAAATGTAGGTGAAATATGTCCCTAGGATTTGGACTTAATTGCCTGGTGCTTGGTAATTTAAGAGTCTGCAGGAATTGTGAAAGTATTTAATATTTAATGGATGTTTTAGATTTTTGTTATTGTGTCGCAATAAACTTGAGCATTTATAGTTAAACATATGTCTACAATTTTCCATGATCTTTTTATATCAAATATTTTCAAATGATTACAAGTTCTTATTGATAGATCGTAGAAAAACCTCTCATAGTGAAGAGAACTAATTTCTTGGAAATAACAAAGCAGTTGAGCAAAAATGACAAAACTAACTTCATGGAAAATAAGGAAAGGATTTCACTCAACCCATCTTTTTGGTCCTTTTAGACTGTGTAAACTCCACTACCAGTTTGTCATCTTCAGATTCAGAATCCAACACTTAGCTCAATAAAATCTGCTCCAAGGGGATCATCGTACCAAGTGCTCCGTAGGCTGGCTACTGTGGACTGGTATTTGTATATAGTTGGTTTCATACGTAGTTCTTAATAATTCTATATATTGGGATACATGTGTTTCTTTTATAATATAGTTTAATAAATTTTATCTAAACTTTGATTACACATACTATATTCGCATAATACATACCTGCTTGGCAAGCTAGTGAGACTTATCCCTGTCCCCGGCCACCACGACAGTACTAGGACCCTACTACCAGTGCGTCTTCCACTCTTACCATTGCCTTTCAACTAATTACCCTTCTCCCAGCGCACTCCCATTTCTACCGTTAATTGAGAATGATTTCAGTGGCAGGAGTCCCTTCTTCTCAGCAATATAAAGGATAAATTATCACAGGCATTTTAAATCCTGTATGGCAGTCCCACTAGTCACAGTTTATTCCCCTTTCCTTCCTTTCTTTGCAGTCTCTAATTAAGAAATTATCTTAAACATACTGTACATAGTTATATTTCTAGAACATAGTGAATTTTTTAAATCCACTATTAAATATTTGTAGTATGATTAGATTATCCATGTCTTGAAATTAATTTTCTGTATTATCTTCTTTGACCAAGATCCTCACGTGCATTTAATTGTTTCTTATTGGAGAAAATGCACCTCTGGATTTGCTTAAAATGTTTCATGTGTTGAGAATACTTTACATTAAAATTTAACGATAAAACGTTTTTTTTATACATTTTACCTTGGGAGACATTCCAAAAAGAACTTCCTTTTTATTTAAATTTTGCTGAATTGCTTGAGAATTTTGTGTAAAAACTCAATCATCAGCCATTGTTTACTTTTTGCTGTTATTTAAACTTATTGTACTAGTTAATACTTGCTACTTTCTCTCTTCATGCAGGAGTAACATCAAGATGCTGAATGTTTAACTTCTTACATCACACCTTTATTGCTAAGCCAGCATTTCACCAACTATGCCCTTTGGATGCAAATCTCACCTTATTAGCTGAGTAACTTTCTTTGTTTGTAATCATGGGAAACAACTTCGGTACTCTATTAGTGCTGTCCAGTTTCAACTGATTCTGGTAAGAGTGTCTGTGAAGTCCAGTCAACCAAAAACACATAATGCCTTTTGAACTAAATGAATTGATTCACTAATATGACATTCATGACTGAACATGAATCATAGTAAGGTAAATGAATTGTGGGTGAACTGAAATATTGACTTCTATTGACCCTCATCTGTATACATGCTTACTGTTCACTACAGTGCCACGTTGTTTTACATTTCAGCAATTATTTCAAGATTCCTCAACATTGCAGTGCATTCAAAAGAAAAATTAAATGATACCTACACAAAGTCCATTTTGTCTATTATGGTAATGAACTCCGTTAAGTCTCACAGTATGTGATTGAAGACAGTTTAGTGGAAAATAATTTAAAGTAAATATATAAGACATAGTTGTGTATTTCGTAGGTCAGAAAAAACATAAAATTTGAAACGGTGTGCATTGGTATTATTATAGAAATTGACGACATATATTTAATCTCTCTAATATATCATTAATAAAAATAACTAAAAATTATACCTCTTGAAGAGTGATATTCTTATCATCATCCATTGAAGTGCTTCGTAAGACTTTTTTTCTTGGGTTATTTATTAGGTTTTCTTCCTGTTTGTTGGGATACTTCATTTCTGCCTACAAAAATAATTACTAGAGACAAAATAAACAACATACTTTCCATCTGCCCGGTTTATGAGATACAGAAATCCTTAAAGTTTAGTGAACCACACTGCCAGGTAACAGATTAATTATGTTATGTTGAATGAGACTGGGCCCATAGGCAAATGGGGTGGCGCAGTTGGTAGTGCATTAGCACACTAAGCTGGTGATCCTGAGTTCAAATCTTGGTCCTGTCTTCCATTTTCATTCAACATAACATAGAGGTTAATAAGAGTTAACCTGTATAGTCTTCATTCAAACAATAACTCATCAACGGTCTAAGATTTTAATGATTATTTTTACAAAGCTTTTTCCATAACTTGGTCAAATAATTGTTGGACTTAACTCTGTTGTCTCACAGCTCATTAACTTACTTTACTTAAGTCATGATTTATTATGATGTGGTGAGGCTCAGGCCACCAGGCCTACTGTCACCTAACCCATGATGGAATTGTGAAGGAGAGTTGGTGGGAAATGTGTGGTACTGAAACTGTCGTAGTTTTGAGTAGGTGAGAGAGAAACTCCAACTGAAATCCTCTGATTTCAACCAAACAGGGTTGTGAATCTGCTCTTCCTGTCCACAGTAAATATAGCACACTACCAGTACTTCAAGACTCAGTAAACATGCCTTATTTTGAAATAAGAATTATTAGAATTCTACCAAGATTAAGTGGTGTCATGTTCAAAACTAATTTGTGTTTGAGAAAATTACCTCTTTGTAGCTCTCAAATCTTATTATAACTTCTTTTTTTATGACAAGATTTCTTAGTTATTTCTGTCTGCTTTAGAAATATGTTTTTTTATTGGCCCTTTGTTTATTTCACTGTAACTATAATTTCACTATTACCGAAGAAATACGTACTTTATATTCTTTTTTACATTGAAATTACCCCACTAATACTTCAAGAAATATTACATTTTACATGTTTATGAACGAAAATTTCTAGGTGTAGCACAATGCAGAGTAAAAGAAACTCCTTATATTACAGATGTGTCGGTCTTGCAAAAAGTGTCAGTGACAGTGTTCTAGTGACACATTACTTCATAATTACGGTATACGCATGCATTGATACAAACTTTAAAGGTGTAGTTTATTTGTGGTGGAGACAGTGAGGTGGGAGGGAGGAGAGCGGGGTGGAACGATTTGTCCTGAGACCCGTGATTTCTGTGCACAGCCCTGATGGTAAGGTATATTATGTGTAGTTATGTGAAAAACTCATATACTATGTAAAATACTTCAGGAACTTACAGTGTGTATACATATTTATTGTGTGTGGCCAACATGAATCTATATTTTCATGATGAATGTAATTTATCTTCTCCTTATGTAAGACAAGTGAAGACCTGAAGTTGTCCATCCCCCTTCCATTTTACTAAAAACTTCCTAAAATTGTTATTACTCCAGCTCTTTAGATGTGTTTTCTCAACAGATTTTCTAGACACTCTGAAAATTCATTGCAACCATTACAGTATTATAATTACTGTAGTTGATTAAATTGGTAAAGGAGAACTTGTTTATTTCAAGTTTGCTCTTGTCACCAGGGTATCTAAACTCATCAAATTAGTCACCGTAAATATTTCCTTGTATTTTCTTCACACAGCACTGCTACTACCAGATTAGAGAGAGATTCGTTTTGCCTGTCGTCTGCAAATTTGTTAATTCACTCCTATTTATATATAATAATACATTACTTGGTAGTTGTGGGATATTGGCAAGCTTTCTAGTAATCAAACTATGAGCAACAAACATTTAATTTATCAATCAGTAATATATTTCTCAATGATGTGATATGATTTCATAACTGAATAAAATAAAATTACATTTTTTCATTTAAAAAAAAAATTAAATTATTTTAATATCATATTATGTGGTAATTGATTGATTTTTCTTAGAGGGAAATGAAAGTATTTTGTAATTATAGCAATATGTTAATAATATTTGACATATGCTAATAATATATGATGTGAATGCTTTAAATCTATATATTGATAATAATTTTTGACAACATATTGTTCAGGGAATTTTTAAAAAATGTATGTTAAGATTATATTAAGTTTAATTTGATTTTTCAACTTAATAAAAGCAATGTCTTTGAAGATCAAGAAGCTGTCTGGTAGAATATTCAATTTACAACAGTTTGTAATGGGCGCTTTTGGCTGGTTAGTTGCTGTATATTATGTAGGTGGCAGGACTGCTCTACGGTAAGTGTGTGTTTAATGGGAGTTTAGATACCCTGCTTGTCACTTAAAATACCCCTCCCCCCTTTCTTTTGTCAGTCTTTCAAGAACTTTTTCCATTTTCTCTAATGTTAATTGTTTGGTCAGGTTCTTGTTTTGGACTGCTTACCTAAGTACCTCTATACTTATATAAATCAATTTCAGGTTGTATAGTGGGGGAAAGAAATCAGCATGTGATGCAAAATTGTTACCAGCTGATAATAATGAGGACTTGGTCATCTCTGCCAAGATGTCAGGTGATGAGCAAGTTTCAAGTAAAAGAGCTCTACAACAAGAAGAAAAATTAGGTAGCAGTTTTGATAGGTAAATTGTGTCTTAAAAGTATTTTCCCATTTTTTGACATAACTTTCACATGGGCTCTAATGACCTCGATGTTGACGAGCCCTAAAGCCCCACCAAAAAAAAAAAAAAAAAAAACTTTCACATGTCATTAATAAATAAATAAATTAGTTTGTTGTCCTCCACGTGCTCATAAGCAGTTTGTACTGTTTTTGACAATAAATTTATTATTATTATTACATTATCATTTTAGTATAAAGAAATCATCATCAAGTCCAAAATATAAATATCGTGATGAACCTGTTAGAAAAAAGATTGACCGTCAAAAGTTACCTGGATGGGATTGCGATAACTGCAGAAAGGTGAATATAATTAATAAGCTTTTACGTGTCAGTTGAGTCTTCTTTCATTTTAATGTAGTAAACGTTGATAGGTTTTGGTTTTTTAACCCTTATTTTTAGGTGTAATCTGCCATAGATTTTCTAGAATTTACTTTTTTATTTCCAATATTTTATTGTGATTAACTGCTACAGGACGCACCTGCAACCACTCATGCTGTAGCCGTGAGACTGTTGCCTGCATTAGCGCCTTTTCAATAGTTGCCGGGGATACCCATAGCATGCATTTTGATGACGCTTTGTCATCTATATATTTGGCTTTTGATGAAACATGGAACATTAGTTTGTCATTACCTTTTAAGTTCCAGATCAAGTTTTCAGTGAAGGCAGTGGAATCGTGCACTAATAATAAACTAAACATGCATAATTGTGGTAATTCCCTCAATTAGCTATGTATAATCCTCCCGTTTTTTAAGCATCTCGAGAAGTTGAAATTTTTTATAAAGAACAAAAATGTATTCTAAAAACTTTTTAAATACAGTCTTTATAAGTGTTTTCTGTTTTTGGAAAGTGCTTTACTTTCCAAAAAGCTCACAAACTAGTATCCGACTTTTTTCAAGTCTTGCTAATTGTGTTAGATTCAATATTTTCGTAAATAGAGATTGTTGTGTAGAATATTGTGTATGGCTGAAGATTATTTTTTACTTGCGGATTCTGTAAGGGCTGGATGGAAACTGCAGTAGGCCTAGACCAAAAGTAATATGCAGAGTTATTGCATCTCAAAATATAACCTTCATTTTTCACTACAATTTACTTTCATTATGACATTCTTTTCAAAAGGTGTGAAAAAAAAAACAATCCTGTACTTTATTCTGAGATTTCACTGCATTAACTTTTTTCTAATTTTGAATTGAAATATATAAGTAGTAGTGTTATTAAATTGATCAGAAATAAAGAAATATACTTTATGTGATTCAGTATTATGAAGCAGCAGGAGGAAGAAGTGCATCTGAAGAGGACATAAAAGCTATAATGAATCGTTGTTCAAAACATCGAGACAAAAATCCAGTAAGGCCTAGGACACCCCCTGGTATGTTTTCATGACATTACATTATTGTCAATTTTCAACAATTAATCATATTTTTTAAGTTATCCAAAAAATTACCGCAACACAAATATGAACTGACAACCTAATCTATGTACTTCTGTTTTTTCAATGTTGATGATGTTGTATGCCGTTTTTCAATGTTGATGAGATAATTTCATTGTGGTCATTCTTTTTCTATTTGCAGGATTTTGGGATGCAGACTTTCCACCTACCCCAGACTGTAAAAATCTGAACACCACATACATGGATGTTTTGCCTGCATTGAAGAAACGAAAAAAATAAATGTGTGATTTAAACTCATTGATTACTCTCTTTGTGTACATAAATCTTTTTGTATATATTATGTATTTTTTATAAATTTGTGCTTAGTATGCAATAATTTTGAAACTTATGTAAAAAGTGTGAGTAAATTAGAAATTTATCTTAGAATTTGGAATTTTGTATCATATTTTTCTGTGGAATTGCTTTATTGACATCTGAATGAAATATGTTTTTCTATTTTACATGATAGGAAATTCTTGTGAAGTTTCTGAATTCATCTGAGTGTTTATTACAAATTTTTTTCTTTTATTATTTAAAGTGAAAATATCTCATTAATATTACAAAGATACAACAATATTAATGAGAACAACTTCTATGCACATCACTCATTTAAGACTTATTTTGTTGTTGAAGGGTGTTGAGCTGTAGTGTCAATAATTTGGAATGGAACAATCATTTTTCTCCAATAATTATTTCAATTTTTCCTGATTCTCTCCTTCCATTTTCTTCTTACAATTCTGCAACTTGAACTCATTCTGAGACACTCCTTGACCTGAAATAGGTGACAATTGAATAATGACCTTTGACTATAACATTTGAGGTTCCTCAAGATGATGCACTGACAGTCTCATTTTCATTTGTCATAATTCATTTTATTTTTATTTAGGGAGGGGGAAGAGGGTGGCATGAAAAATTCCAAAATAGATTGGAAACAATACTTTTTAGTGTCATTGAGATGGATAAGGGCACCACTGATGCTTTGTAAGTTTACAAATAGTCCATATTGCAGTTAATATATTCCTAGTACCCCCGAAATGGGAACGGGGGACAAGTAAAAATAATAAAAAAAAGTTGAATGTTACATCAATTTTTAAGAAGCAAAAGAGCAGTCCCACGCTCAATGTGAGATAGAATTAAGTTGTAGACATTACAAAGTTCACGTGAGCAAAGGAGCAGGGATTGCTAATTTGTTTTATAAAATTGTTTGTCTATCATAAACTACTCTCAAAAAAAAAAAATTCAGTATTTCTCTTGCAGAACATTTGAATTAAACTGATTTTGTAAGTTAGTTAGATACACTTCTTGTTATAGTCTCATCGTACAAAGATGGGAAGGGGTAGTTAGAAAAAAATAGGACTTCATCTCTACTATCTTTCCAAAATTAAATGGTTGTACCAGTATAAAGAAAAGAAGCTCATGGTGGAAAAAATGGCATAAAATGTTTTAGGGAGTACAATGAGAAGAACATGTATGTTGAAACCAAAGAACCTTTTATGAATACTTATCCAAATGAGGTAGGTATACATTTTTAAAGCTTAAGGCTTCAAGTACCATTTATACTTATACTATATAAAGAGATTTTTCTGTGGTGCCTTGTTGCTGGTATCCAGACTTTTGAATAACTTGTTGCAGTCAGATTGTTTTGCTGTAGGGTTTGTTTTCAAGGCAGTTATTGATTTAAAGACTATTTCAAAAATAAATTAGTGATTGACTACTCTTTAGATTGATATAAAGAAACTAATTCAAAAATAAATTACAAAATTGAGTGCTCTTTTCAATTGTATCCAATTTAAAGTTTAATTTTGTATTAATACACGAAAATGGAAATTAATGTTTCCAATTATTTTTTAATACTTTGATTATTTTAATCCTTTTGAAAATTTCCTTAAAAATATCTTAAAATATATAGACTGTGTATGAAGTTTCAAAGAGAAATCAATATGACTTTAGGAGATAGAGAACTTGAAGTGACATGGGTGGTGCTAAACCATGTCCTCAATACCCGCAATAAGTCCCATTTCACAGGACAAACAGAAAGCATGAAACATTTGCAATATTTGAACTGATTGCAGAAAATGAAGTGGGATAGCTTTTTCTCAATTATGTGGTATAATGCAGTCAGATTGTTTTGTGGCATAAATTTATCACTTCATCAACTTAGGTTCCCCAGGCATTTTTTTTTTGTCCCACTCCCCCTTCAAATCGAATTGTACTATTAAAACTTAACCTCTTCCAAGTGTAATAATCATACTTGACTGTGGCTTTACTTTCACATGTATTTTACCCTTGGTATTCGTTTAAATTATTAACTAGTAACTGTCTTGAGGAGGTGGGAAAAAATAGTTTTGTTGGAGCATAACCTCACGCTGACAACCAATAGTCGTGGGGAAGGGGGAAAAAATTAGCTAGCAACCCCATTCCTTTAGCCCCCCAGGGGACTTACATCTAGTTAGTACGTGTTTGGCGAACACGGGGCCCCGAGCTGTCTGGCATTACTTCCACTTACTTGTGCCAGACTCCTTCCTTGGTTACCTCTTGTTCTTTTCGATCCCGGCGGTATTAGGGCTAGGGTATCTTTCATTTTCCTCATTTTTTTGTCCTCGATGTTTTCGTATATTGTAATTCAGGCGGGTTTTTAGTGGGTATGGTTGAGTGATTCGGCGAGTCCCACACGCGGGACGAGTCATGTTGGCTCTCCTTAGTGCGTAACTGCATTTTCCCTACCTGTACAGATTTTTAGGGCTCCAGTGACCTCGATGTCGAAGAGCCGTAAAGCCCCACGAAAAAACAAAAAACATTCCTTTAGCGAACCGAAAAAATCTAAAGATTGTTCACCTTTCTGAACCGTTTCAGGTAACAGTTTGCAATTTTTCACTTTCCTGACTTTCTAGTGAACCCAAAAAATCCAAAATTTGTTCACTTTTCTGCAATATTTGAGGTAACAATGGTAATTCTAAACTATCTCTCTCACGGCTTTCTAGCAAATTCAAAAAATCTAAACAGTGTCTACTTATTGGCTTCAGGTCTGTAGAATCAATGTAGTGGTTCGTAATAATTTCTAATTCTGTTGTGAAACCTTGTTCTGAGTTAGCTGGATGTTTCACTGAATCCCCGCGCCGTTGAGGGCGAAATATTCCAAGTGTTTTGATGGCATCCGATAATCTACTGGTCTATACCCTGATTCATTACAAATGCCACAGTTAGTTATTGGGCAAGAATTTCCTGAATGGAGATTGTTCCCATAGTTGTAACACTGACGTTGCCTCGTTCGGCAGTCTCTCGAGGTTTGTCCGCGTCGGCTGCAAAAATTGCAGACTAATGTTTGCAAGCTGCGCGAAGGTCTTGAAAAGCTCTGCCGGCACTCGGAAGGTGTTTACGACACCGGAAGTGTGAGGAACGTACGACTTCTGCATTCCCGCGGCTGCTGGCTGTCGCGCGCGTGGCGGTTATCTTGCCAACGTTCCTTGGCTAGTCGCCATGTTTTTGAAAACTCGCACGCGTGTTCGTTATCTTTCCACGTATCTACTCGCGAGGTTGTAGTCTTCTAATATTTTGCTTCTTCTTTGACCCTCTGCTCCCCACAGAGAAATCTGTTCGTCCCGCGTTAAGAAATACATGATTATGTATGAATTTTTCCTATCTAACTTTTGAAATTATAGATCGCGACTTGGAAAAGGAGTTAATTGCAGGTTACCACACCATTGCTTTTCAAAGAGTTTTTACTCACTATGTCATTATTGGTGTCTGTGGAGTTGAACGTGACCTGTGGGTGTGTAGGGAACTTAAGTATGAATTATAAGGAGAAGAAAGAAATTTCTAATAAATATTGTTCTTAATATCGCTCAACATCCTCAATTGTTCGTATGACATTCCATATATCGATCTACTATATTCCCTGTGAAATTTTTTAATTTTTTTCCTGCAAACTCGGAGAAAGTAATTGTCTCCTTTATTACTATACTGTTTTAATATATCGATTTTTTCATAATTTGCTTATTTTTACGAACGGAATGACAAAACAGCCTAATACTGACGTTAAATTATTTTTCAGTTTTTTACTTTTGTATTTCTGACAGTATTTGTGCCCTTCTGATAGTTCTACCTCCTAATTGACCCCAATTATTTTAAGAACATTTGGGTGACAAGTTTTCTCGAGGCAATCCCACTTGTCACTAATTGTCGTGAGGAGGGGGGGAGGAATGTACTTTTGTTAGAGCATAACCCCACGCTGACAACCAATCGTCTTGAGGAAGGGGGAAAATTTAGCTAGCAACCCCATTCCTACACCAATCGACGCGATAGCAGGGAAGATTGGTTATCCCTCACAAAAAGGGCATTCAATCTTTATCCCTACTTCTTACAGGTTTAGCGAAGGATGAGAGGGAGCAAAGAAATAGGGATATTCCAGTTTTGACAGCAGTTTATTATAACGTTTACATACACTTACATGATATCTCCTGGACGACGCCCACAAACTCCTACTTGAGCTGTGCCTCGCACTAGCAACTCGTTCGGGGACTCCATCCTAATAAGTAGTAGTGAATTCTGCGACAACAGACGGGTGCGTTGGAGGTCCAGAGGAGAGGATAGTTAACAGGTCTAGCCCAACTAACCGAGGTGAAGAGATCAGAGCGAGACCCATGAGTCTCGGTCGAGCAAGGAAGTATACTCAGGACCGTGAGGTCAAATGCTAAGTATAGAAGGCAGGAGTCATACTGAGGATCGTGAGGTGAAATGCCAAGTACTATAGGCAGGAATTGTACTCAGGATCGTAAGGTCTAAGGCCTAGAACCGTAGGCAGGAATCGTACTCAGGACCGGAAGGTCTAAGGCCAAGTACTTTAGGAAGGGAGAACGGACACATGCGTCTATCGCGCGAGTGGCAACCGTTCCGCCTCGAACGCTACGAGCGGCGGCTTATGTAGCCGTATAATGTCGAGTCGTCAGTTTGAATGTGGCGCCTCACTGCTGGGTAACGCGGGTGCCGCTGACCGCATTCACGCGACATAACTAATTATTTAATTTCGGGAATGGCGACGCTTCGATTTCTAACATCCACCTTGCGATGAAGCAGACTTTCTCCAACAGTGCCGTACGACATGCCTCACTCAAATGTTGTGTTCCATTTAATATTACATTTTAATTGAAACTATGCCTACGTACACATTAAAACATTTTAAAGGAAGCTCGAATTTCCCCCACCCCCTCCTCTGACTATTTTTCCTAACTTCGACATCTTACGCTTATTCTCAACTAGAGAGAAGGTATTCCGTCCCCCGTGACTCAATAATAATTGTCAAAATTAAGCATAATTTCTACTAACGTGTCAACGTTTCATGGAATATACGAACAGCAATATAATAATATGCTCTAAAAATCTTTATTATGAGAAATATAAATTAAACAATTTTTTATAGGTACGTAGTGTACACAATATTAGAATTTTTTACAGAACTTCAAAAACTATGGGGTCATTTTAACCCAATCTTAAACAATAATGACAATTTTACAATGTTCTGTGTTGAAATTTGAAAAGATAAGCTTCAAATGTTTTTGCCCATCTCGACATTTTCTTCAATATGAACACTGATTAAAAATTTGCATCCTCTAAATGCTCCTGCCCAAGGCTACAGCCCATTGTCTAATGGTAAATTGGGCTGTGTTAAGTAAATCGAAACAAAATTCAGCATAAAAATAATTGAAAGCTTCAATAGATTCTCCGTCCTGAGCGATTCAACGTGATTTGGTAATTTTTAAAATACGATGACACACCTCCACGAACAATCGTGGTGCTTTAGTAAAAGGGAATGAGTGCATTCGTTTGGACATCTTGAAAATAAAGCGATACTACTGTCTTTTATAAATTAAGATGTTCCAAAAGTTATAAATAAATAAACAAACTTTATTGTTAAAATAGTTGCAAATTGCGTATGACCACGTGGGGACAATAAACTAAGTTACTCTCCGGAAAAAAGCTAGGGACCATCAACTCCGATCGAGGACCCATGGTAAAGTCTAGCTGCCGTACGAAAAGTTACCAAATTCGGGAGAACTGCCTACCTACTCAATTGATTCCTCCTATGTCGTAATTACTCGACAATGATATTTTCATCTTGTACGTTGTATTCACTACCACCAAACTTCACAAAATACCTCTAGGAAAGCCTATCCTTCAAATACTCGTTTTTTATCCTTTGTAGAGTAACACAAAATTAATATTCCTATTAATAATATACATTGCATAAATTATCTAAGAAATCTTAATTTTTAATATACTTTCAACTAAATTCATTTTACATTAGTCTCTTTGTTGTTTCCATAGCGTTGGTACACCCGTAAAGTATGTGTAAGTGCTACCAAACGACAATCTGAGGCAGTCCAAGTCTTAACGAGTGTCGGGGCTTTTGTTCTAAAATATTGGTGGTGGCTGTCCTCGAGTCCGCTATCTTTGTTCTTCTGGAGTCCAAACTCTCGATAACGTATTTTTATAGATGTAACGTTCGTGAACGAACGATTCCAAAGGAACTAGTTCTTTCAGTGAATCGTTCACCCCAATTGTTCCTTTTGGTGAAAGGTCGTTCTTCGTTCATCTAAATATTAAAATTTTCCGCTACCTTTAGTTATTACAGAAAATTGAGTGATATCGTAGCAAATCTATCTGTTTAATAATAACCAAGCCTCTTTTACAGATTACATCAGAATAAACAAATAGTAAACAAAATATGAAATAACGTGTGTGTGTGTATATATATATATATATATATATATATATATATATATATATATATATA
>NNCF01129390.1:73299-199972 GCA_002313205.1 Laupala kohalensis
CCCACGATCTCATGCTTCATAATTTCACAATAATTTAGCTGAAAATACTTTCCCTACAAAAATTAACATTTGTGAGTAGTTAACACGATGTATAACTGAAATATTTTACTACACATATGAAATAGAAAATGAAAACAGGACACAATTGACAGGAAATGTACACAAAGAAAATACATACTTGCTCTTAATTCTATTTATTCATAATAAGATTACAGTACATTCTCATATGAATGGAAATATACATACCTGTATACAAAAATGGGGTATACTTGCAAAAAGGTACTCTTTTGTGTATATCCACCAACTATTCAGATCAATAATAAATGAATAAATGAGACGGATAAAAGAAGTCACATGAGAAAAAAAATGCAGGTAAATTCATAAAAGTGATACAATTTTATCAAATTTTGGGGTAATCTGATTAAATTCCTACCTCCTCCATTGGCTGTATAGAAAGCAGTCAATGAAATGTTGGTTTTGCCTTAAGCCACAGTGGTGTATGAATCCCTCTGCTCATTGCATGCCACAAATCTTATGAAGGTAATGTAGAACTAATTGACAAAAAGTTAATACAAGATTGATAATTGTTCATTTGATATTTAAGACCAAAACTAAACAAATGATTCTGCCTTCCAATTGGTATCAAAGAATGAAATGAGAAAGAAACGTGATAACAAATTCACAAAAGTTCTACCAATGCCAATGTTGATTTAATAGAAAAGTTTACAGTAAAACCCTTTATATATCCACAGGATAACGTGACTAGATTTATCCGTCTCATGGTTTAAAAAGAACATTACAAACACCACAATATACCATAACTCAAGTAGTAAACTGACAAAGTGAAAATAAAATTAAATAACAAATTTTCCGAAAACCAAAAGAAGCCACAATACACTCAAGTAGTAAATAAACATTGTGGAAAGGAAATTTGTAAAAATGCAAGTTTACATTAAAACAAAAAAGGTGGCTCAATGAAAAATGTAACTCTTCTACACACTACAATAACGTTATATAAGATGCAAACATCAATTTCTCCCTGGTTATTCGTACCTAACCACCACGTCAGGTAATTACAAATAAACGTTTTACACAAAACAGAATCTTACATTATGGACTCTAATGACCTCGATGTTGACGAGCCCTAAAGCCCCACAAAAAACAACAGAATCTTACATTTTAACTAGGTACTATTTCTTTAAATTTTTGTTTTAAGATGAAAATTTAATAGCATTTGTGTCTAGTTAATGAACTGCCTCCTACGTAACCTTACACTTCCTCAAACTTCGATACTATCCAGGTGTATTATTAAGTTTGTTATATTTATTTACTCAAGTAGAGACTGGCGAAAATCAATGAGATCACTCTTCAGGTCATCACAACATCTGGAAAATACAACAAGAATACAATATCAGTCAACATACTTATTGTAAAAATCAGTTCAAATACTGTAACTTAATTCAGCAATGTTTGTTATAATTATATTGATCACAAAAAATACAGTTTATACAGTTTTAGCATAAATATAGATCTTGACATAAATTAATGAAATAAAAGTAAAATAATAGAATTCCTACAATAGACATCTAATAACCGTAGCCTAAATAAATATTAATATTCCATAATAGTACAAAATAATAGTATTTTATATTAATTTCTACGTAGTCTAAGATAAATGAATATTATGAAATGTATCAAAATTATTATATTGTTGTTATTCTTATATGCAAATATTATTGTCATTGTTGTTAGTACTATGACACGCCATACATCATTGTTATGATCTATGTGGTTCAATAAAATATTATNAATATTATATTTATGTTCATCATTTCATACACAGACTTCATTCATCAATACTTTACTTAGATATTATAGATAATAAATTTTTATACAATACTTCATGTAACATTCGTTTTCATTTAACATACCATGGAAGTCGTCCGGGGTAAAATGTGCGGAGCACACTCTCATACTTCGTGCGACCCGCACACCCGTCAGGCCAAGACAATTTAACCAGAGTTGTCGTCTACAAGATAATGTAACAAATATATTTATAAATAAATAAGCAACAATAATCGCAGCAAAGCGACTGCGCTAAGTACGTCTGCCCACGCGGGCAGTGGCGCTAAGTCAACAAGAATTACTTACCTTTCTGGTGGGGAAGAGAATCTCATGAAAGTAATGTCCGGGTTGCCGCCAAATGCGCTGAAGCATCCCGAAACAGAAAACAAAATTCGCGACATGACTACAGCAACAGTGCTACAGCAAATTCGCAACAGTGCTACGTACAGCAGCGCACACAGAATGTAATAAACAAAGGCAAACACTAGCAGTCAATAGGAGATGGGTGAACATGATCTTGCAGCCATCTATTGAGCGCTACAGTAAATATCTAGAGATGAGTAGATGGTGGCGATGTCTGGTTGAAATTAGGCGCGCACTACTACAAGCTTCAAACGTCAGACATTTTCCCCGTACCTTCTTTCCTCACCCTGGTAAAAAGTTAGTTTTTGGAGAAAAACCAACCACCCACTGATTAATTGTGAAAAACAAGAAACTTACCAGTACATTATCTCGAATAAAATTAAACAAGGTATCTAAGTCAATAATTTTTAAGCCGTGGAAAAATTTTCAGATAAGTTATTTTGATGAAAAAATTAGAGTACGAAATAAGATTGGTCATAAAATTAGTTCCTTTCATAGCAGGCTACTGAATGTTAAAAATATATATTAACGATATAACTACAATCTGCAATACCAGTACTATATATTTCACTTCTTATTAAATAAGTAAATTTATTGTCAGAAAAGAAAATACAAACAAACTAATTTACTCTCCGGAAGCAAGCAGGGGACCATCCCATCAATTCCGAAGGCCCTAAGACAGAGGTGGATTTAACATTTCTGCACACCCATAAGATAAAAATAAGTAGTTCCATATGTGTTATAATATTAACAGAATACCAGGGGTGGATCCAGAATTTGATTTTGGGAAGGGCCCGTAAAGAGAAATACCAGGGTTTGCAAGTCTGATTCGAATTTTCTTTTAAATTAATTTCTTGAAACTGGAATTTAAGACATTTCTATATACTCGTACAAATAACGCATAAACGTAATTTGCCGTTTTCATTAAAAAAACAACTAAAAACTTACTTTCTTGAAATAATTCGTGTTTTTTTATTGTTCTTTTTGCCAAATTCTTACTTTGGACTTTCAACAGTAATTCACGTGTAACCAAAAATGTTTGGGCGTTGCATCTAAAACTATAACACATATAAAATTATAAAAATTCAGTGGTGTTCAATGTGAGATTGGTTATATTGAAAAATATTGTTGCAAATCGAAAATTAAATACATAACGTTTTATCTAATGCGCGGGCAGAGAAAGACAATGAAATATCGCAGTCCTACAGTTATGTTCCTATATGGGACTGGAAATCTATAAATGCAAAGTAAATTGTGTAAAAAGACGACTAAATAGGACAAAAATATTTTTGTCCCGTGAAGTCGCCTTTTACGCAATTTTATTAGTTCGCGTTGTTGCTTTCAATGGGCATACTAATTTCTTTTTGTGGTAAAAGACTATTCTTTTATTATTGCTTTCGGTTGTTTTTTTTGGGGGGGAGGGTGTGGAACGTGCCTCTGGTCCCCCCCCCCCCCCNCTTCGAAACTGTTGAGTGGGTATTGGTTTAATCCCCACTCCTACCAAAAAAGCACTGCATTTAAGTATAAATAAACTTTATGGTCAAAAAAGCAGTTGCAAACTGCGTATGACCATGTGGGGGATAATAAACTAAGTTAATGACGTATTTTATGTAATGTAATGATAATGTAATTTAATTTAATCATAATGTATTGATTTATTTTACGGTTTGACGGTATAAATGTTTTGCTTGCTAGGTGTAAAAATCTGAAAAATGATATGAGACCTCTGATGGCGACCTCCGACCTTGTATTGAATAAAGAAAATCATTGTTAATTTATTTGTTGTTTAAAAAAGGCAATTATAAAATAATTTTCTCTTCGGAAACAAACAAGGGACCATTCCATCAATTCCAACCGAGGGCCGAAAGGTAGTGACATATTTAATGTTTTTGAAAGAAGTTAGTTAATAAACATTATGCATGGCCAATCCATTATTCCAAAAATAAATAGTTACTATTATAATCAGACAATATTCGATATTAGTAAGAACAATAGTATTAATTACATTACTGCCCCTAGGCCCGTGTCTTGTGGGCATATGTATGATCCACCTCTACAAGACAAAACCCGCGTCCACCAATCTAGTGAAGCACTAGTGACGTTGGCGCGTAATTTGACTAATTGAAAGCGCAGTAATATTGTTTTTTTTGTGTGTGAAGGTAGGATTATAAATCAAAATTTAAAAATATTCCTTTTTATTTTTTTTTATTTTTATGTCTAAGGTAGTTTTTGAGATATTCACAGCCTTTGCGTACATTTTTTTCTTAAAACATCCAAATAAAACGCGAACATCATAATAAAAAATACGCATTTGCAAAGTGTAAATTTGTGGTATGAAGATCAGTCATTTGTTTGAGAACTAGGAAATAGAAGCGAAGTCACTTCTTGTTTCTTCGAAACCCCGTAATATAAAAACCTGAAAAGGTGTGAATAGTGTTATAATCGACAACATTACTCTTCTCATTGTTTTATTCGTAACTACGTTTCTTCTGATGTTTTTCCAGTCGGTGGCGCCGCGGTTAATTTAATGAATACCTTAAAAGTTGGCGGTCTGTTCGTCTCTTCCTAGATTTGTTTTAGTTGCGAATAAAAGTCATCCACGTCGTATCGAGCATTCTTTTTTGAATGTTTCATAACATTTTTAATAAGCTATTTAGTGGAAGAGGTAAATGAGGGTATTGAGCTGTGTTATCGGTGTTATAGGAACAACCAGTATATGATGTCGTGCAAACGACACTACAAATTAGTTGAATTATGTAAATTTATGTAATGACTAATTGATTAAAGCTTTCTCCATTTCAGTCTGACAAGTGTTCCTGTGCTAATCAATGGGCAGAAGTGGTGAACCAAAGAAAGAATGATTCGAGAACACCACTGTTGTAAGTATTTATTTGTCAAATTAATATTCTCTTTAATTTTATTAGTGTGGGAGATAAGTATGAGGATCATGTATTAAATGCTTCAGAGTACTGTTTAACTTTGCATTGTTCGGAAATTATACTTATTACAATTTGACATGGAAAATGAACCGGAGATTGAAGCATACAGAATTCAAACAGAATAGAAATTACATATACAGATTAGAGAAAAAGTTAATCTACCGAGATGTCTTATTCCTTTTGACATATTTTAATTTCTTCAGTGAAAAGTTTAATGTCATTGCCATTGCTAATAAGCTACTGCTCTTCTTGTCTGAGTAGATTAATTCTTTTCCTTTTTTTCCTTCCTTTATGGAATTGAATAAAATTTTGATTTTTTATTCATTCTCATTTTTTACAATTTTTGTGTGGCAGGGGTATGTATTTGAGCCCAAAAGATGCTATCCTCTAAATTCACCTTGTATAATAAAAGGTTGCCTCTCTCTCCCACCAATTACAAGAGCATTACAAGAGCTCTTGTTATTTCTTAAATGAGCAACACATGTCTTATATAATCTAACATAACCATCCTAATTTATGAAAACATATTAAGCATTCTCTAGTTGATTTCGGTACCTATGTTTTTCATTTTTTTTGTTTTGCAGCTACTGAATTCAGGCATTCAAAGTATGAAGTAAACCAGACAACCAGGATGACATTACTAAGTGAAATAGACATAAGAGAAAGTGGAGATTGCTTTTCTTCCATTAGATCAAAAGAAATTTTAACTGAAGAGTTAGTATTTTCTTGTTTGTTATTCATTTCTTGTTTGATTTTATAAAAGAATAACCATTGTATTCAACATTTATTCGATTTGATCATAGAGTATAATAATAATATTACTCCTTAGTAATATAGCTATTTGTGTTGCTGCTTTGAGATTTTTATATTTTAGTCATTAAAATTATATTTGTACGTATCCTTTTTGTTATTGTGGTGAAATATAATTGGAAATCTATTGGACATTTTCATGAATCGTTTACAGGAAAAAACATATTAATCCTCTTGTTTCAAATACAAGTGATTGGCATCCAGTTACATTGTTATATCACTTATGCAAGGACAATAATTTACCTCTACCAAAATATCTTCTTATTGATGAAGAAAACTCATTAAAGAAGAAAATATTTACTTATGAAGTTCATGCATTTCAGAAATCAGGTACATGTTCTCTAAGTTTCTCATTGAATTATATTAAATATATGATTTTAAATTAAAATTCACTATTGAAAAAATCTTTCTCTATACTTTTTGGCATGATTATTTACTTAAATTTTTGACATGTTAACATAAAATTGCTGAAAGACTGAAATTTTCATGTTATATATTATCTGTAAATGTCTGAAACTGGAAATAGGTGATTATCTTTAAGAAGTAGGTCACTTCTTGATACTTAATGCAATATTGAAGCCATTTATATTTCAAATTTCTTCATTATTTTGGTTTAAAAATACTAGGGTAAATTGAGTTGTAATTACTTGAATCATTAATTATACTTAGCTTGTGTAATGTGTTAGTTTTCTGTTTTCTTTTCTATATCAGTTTTGTATTGTAACCTAAGTTACAGGCAACACTTCTATTAGTATAGTTATGTACACTAATATCATTGAATTTCATCATGATGTGTTTCAGCCTCAGGAACTGGATTTACGAAGAGAAACGCCAAGCGTATTGCATCACAAGCTTTACTCATAAAATTGAAAGGCAAATCTTACTTGGAGGACTACCCCTGCACCATCTCTTCTCAGACTTCAATCTCTGAAAGGTAAGTGTCCTTAAAGTCTACTTAAAAATGTCATGGTTAGATTTCATTTTCTTGATTGAAACCCTAATTTCAGTTCACCTGTTAATTCATGTAATATGTAAACATATGTTTTCAGAGATAGAGAATTGTCAAATACTTCATTACAGGATGATTGCAGTGTTTCTGATCCCATTAGCGAGTTGAATAACTTATGTAGTGCTCAGAAATGGCCATTTCCTGTGTATGCATTACTTTCTGCAAGTGGTCCATCGCACAATAGAAGTTTTACTATGGGATGTGCAATATTAGGACATCCAGAAATAGGTATGTGTATTTCTCTTAATTTCTTTTTAGTTTTATGAATGTGGTTAGTATTATAGATTCTTTGCTAAACTATTTTTATTGTTTTGCTTTTTACTTGAAAAGTTAATGCAGTGGATGGAGAAGGTTCACCAATAACTTCAACTCTTCAACTTACTTTTTGTTAAGTAACCATTTGTAGGATGTAAATTAATGATAAAAAGGGAAACTTCTCCCAATTTCCTTTCCCTATGATACTTTAAAAAAAAATTATCCACAGATTTTACCATTTAATGCTATATAGTTTTTATTTTCCATTTAAATGCACTCAAACAAAAGTTTGTATAGTATATAATTTGTATAAATTCCTTTGGAAGTTAGCACATGAGACAAGAAGCAATGTTGTTATATTTATATCAGACATGGATTGATTGGATTGATTTTTAACTGAATTTATGATTCTTTTACTTATCTTTATTCTTTTAAAAAGTTAGAACCTATAGAACTGGAAACATCATTTTGATTTCTTGTTTATATATCAACAATAGTTAATATTTTAGGAGTTTTATGCAAAAAAGATTAGTAGATCTAAGAAAAATCAATATTTTCCTGAGGTCAGAGGTAAAAAGAAATTAGTTTCAGTCTAGAAGGCAGTCATTTTATTTTTTTTCTGTTTCAATTGTATTATTACTCTAGCATTAAAAGCACTTGGAGAAATATTTAGAATTGAAAGGACTTCTAAAAATTTTCTCTCTATAATTCATAAACAAAGAATTTGTTTTCACAATTTAACACAACCCTGTAATATGATGGTTTTACCGGCAGGAGTTAAGTTGACAAATGGTCGCCAGGGTTGAGCAGTATCTCAATCAAAAGTACTTAAATACTGTAATTAATTACATGTCTTATTTAATTACCTTGTTTCAAATGTAATTTATATTTAATTACTAAAAAAAATGTATAATTTATATTTAGATGTGATAATTTTATACTATTTTGACAGCAAGGCTTTCATATTATGCGTCTCCGCTGAAACACTCAATAAATATATTCGAAATGCTATCTTGAAATAGACTTAAACAGTTTATTACAGGACTATCTTGGAGACCACCGAGTATAAAACTGTTAAGAAAGTAAGTATACAAATTTGCATACTATGAATATGTGTCCCAACAGAACAATATCATGTTTCCAATTGTTAAATTCCATCCTTACTTATCAAACAATACAAATTCTTTTGAATCCCTGTATATGTAGAGTATCACCAGAATCATTTAGTTATTTTCAGTCTGAAAAGTGAACATTTGTGTGTTATTGAATTTGAGTGAATTTTGTGTATTTTAATGAAAAATGTCTGAGCCTGAACAGCAACATCTCGTGATTTCAATTTTGATAATATTCCAGGAATTCTAAATGGTTATGTTAATGCTACGTCAGATTTTCGTACTCACTTAAAGGTATTTATATTTCACAAATAATTGATAAAAGTTTCTAAGAAAAATGCACTAACAAAGGTGAAGAATCAAATAAAATTGTATTGCTTTATTTGATATTTCTTTTTCAGAGTATTTTCATATTAAATTTATTGTGAATTAAGGGTTTATAGAACAATGGATATACTATAGTTATGTATTTGCTATACAATTCATGCTCAATTTTCTTTGTCCTTTATGCACATTTCGATGAGTCATTTTTGTGTGAAACAAATATGACTCTTGTCCCAATGAATAAAATTTTCAATACCTGATCAAATAAATTTTAACTTATTTAGAGGATTCATTCTGAGATAAGGATATTTTTGATGCAGATAATATGTGGCATTCATTTAATACGATGGCACTGTGTGTGCATCTACAGTGGTTGAAAGATTATTTTCTTTAGCAAATTTAATAAATTGTCCTAATTGTGCAAGTCTAAGTGGTTCTAACTTCAAAATATTGTTTTTTATTTGTTTGTTTTTTAAGGAAACACAAAGCGTTATAGAAAAATCTATTCCTAGATAAGATTATATAAAAACATTTAAATATATACATGTATGTTTGTAAGTACATAAAAGTAGAATATATAATCAAAATAAGCATATTTATAACATAATGTAATTTGTAATTAATTGTAATTAAAATTACATAATTAATAACATTATTTAATTACAAAGTATATAAGTAATTAGTAGTTTGTAATTAATTACATTTTCTGGAGTAATTGCCCAGCTCTGATGGTCGCCACCCCCCAGGATCACTTGCTGGATCCGCCCCTGGCTTGATCTCTTAACAAGAGACGTGATATTCTACTTGTATCTTACGGAGTGAAACTTATGGGGGTTTCCAATCACCCCACTTGGCAACACCTACATTCCCCAAAATTTATTTCTTCTTACGCTGCAAGACCTTCATTACCCCGCCCAGCAGGTGTTCATTTTAAACAACATTCTCTCACAACACCTTGGTTCTTCGTGCAACCAACCATCGACTTTCGGCTGTCTCAACTTTCAAAGCAAGACACTCCAGCTGTTGTGTACCAATAGCACTTTGGAGAATTAAAAAGCCTCTATTCGGATCTTATGTTCTTGTACACTGATGGCTCAGCAATTAATAATTCCGTTGGTGTTGCTTTCCACTGCCATAGTGCCACCCGTTCTTTTCGCCTCCATTCCTTTTGCAGCGTGTACACTGCTGAAAAATGTGCAATTCTTAAGGCGTTGAAGTTCATTCAGCTATCTTCAGTATGTGTATGGTAATCTACAGTGACTCTATTAGTGCTCTGTGGTCAGTGTTTTCACTGTACACTTCTGACCCCCTTACGCTGACCATTCAAAATTTGATAAGCCATCTTGTATCTAAAAATTTTGAAATAGTCCTTTGTTGGGTTCCTGGGCACGTGGGTATTACAGGTAATGAAGAAGCTGATGAGGCAGTGAAGTGGGGAACGCAGGGGCAGTCCTTGACCTTTCATCTGTTCCTACGTCAGATTCAAAGGTTGCCATAAGATTGTCTCTTCTGGAGACATGGCACGCTGAATGGCAAAATTGCGCCTTCAAGCTGAGGAAGGTAAAAGACTCCGTTAAGGCCTGGGTGTCATCATCCTGTGTGAACAGACGTGAAGAAATAATCCTTACATGCCTTCGTATTGGCCACTGCTATCTCTTACGCAGTGAACCTCCCCCGTCTGTGAAACTTGTAACACAACACTTACTGTGGAACACTTTCTTCTGGAGTGTCTTAAATATAGTACCAGCCGACAATGACACAATCTACCAAACAGTTTGAACGTTACGCTGGGACAAGATGAACCGATTTTAATGTCCGTTTTTAGATTCCTTCAGGAAATTGGCCTTTGGAATAGTATCTGATCTCTCTTCGTATGTTCTTACTCAAACCCATAAACAAAACGGGGCTCCTCCCACAAGTTCTCGGGAGGGTTTGGATTTAAATCTTATTTTCTCCCCTTTGTTTTGAATTTACATTTTCTCTCTCTCTCCCCCGAAATTTACTCTTTTCTTTATTTTCGGTTTTTATAATGTTTTCAGGATTTTTTTTTTCTATTTTGATATATATTTAGATATATCAGAAGGGTTTTTTGGTGGGTATGGTCGAGTCATTCGGTGAGTCCCACATGCGGGGAGAGTCATGTTGGCTCTCCTTAGTGCGTAACAGCTTTTTCCTACCTGTACAAAAATTCTCTCTCTAAATTTCTTTCTTCCTTGTTTTTAATTTTTTATAATATTTTAGGAATTTTCTTGTTTCTTTTCTATTGTTCTTTAAGAAAATGTTTTGTTATATTGTAACTCAGGAGGGTTTTTAGTGGGTATGGTTGAGTCATTCGGCGAGTCTCCCACACGGGGAGAGTCGTGTTGGCTCTCCTTAGTGCGTAACTGCATTTTCCCTAACCTGTACAAAATGTTAGGGCTCTAATGACCTCGATGTCGGCGAGCCATAAAACCCCACAAAAAAAAAAAATGATCTGGACCACTCAGTATTTAAATGTAAATTACTAGCAGTAGCATATATTAACTAATGGTCTATTGTATATAAATACATATAACACCCATCTAAATTTACCTTTTTTATTAATGAAACTTAATAAATGCTTATCATGTGCACCAATTTAATGAATATGTATTGAATAATTTTTGGGTGATTTGTTGCAGGGGAAGGTACTGGTCCCACGAAGAAAGAAGCAAAACGAACAGCATCTCTGGATTTACTTGAAAAAATAAATAGTCTTAAGCCTCTTGATTCTGTAGCATGTCCAAGAGGTTACCTTTGTGACGAGTTAGTATGTATTGTTAAGAGTACCAAAGTAATGAGGGTAACAAGTGACATATTTTGATTGGTGACTGAATTGCATTGACTTGACTCAACAATGAAATATTATCTACCATGAAGAGTTTTGTGGTTTTACTTAATCTCTTTGTATTTGAGTTACTGATTTTGAGAGCTCCATTACCCTTCCAGTATATGCTTAGAATATAAACTTTAATTTATTTCTAGCTTATGTCTGGAAGCGTCAATAGTACATAACATAAACAATATAAATATTAGAAGGGCTCATGGAAAGAATATTCAAAATATGAAAATATGGAAAATGGGTTTTTCAAGTCGAAAAGTTTCTGTACTTTAGTTCTGTCTTTAAACTTGGAAAAAAAATTTGCAATATAAGGTATCCAAATATAGAGGACTTTTAAAGAACAGTGCAAGTGTTTTGGGGTTAGTAAGTACCACTCAAAATCCATCATTTGTGAACTATCATTCTTTCGGTTAAGTGAGACCTGTATAAATATTTTGTGGGCGGGGCAATACTGTATTTATATTTTTACTTTCTTTAGTGTCTTGACTGATTTCTTAAAGCATTCTTACATAGTCTGTTAAAGATACAAGACATATTATGGTTGATTCCATTGTCATGAGTGGAATGGAAGAAATAAGTTTTGTAACTGTCTTACGATAATATTACAAATATTTCATTAGAAAGTCAATTAATGTTTGGTTGGTAGGTAAGGAAAAGTTATAGTTCCTTTTCCTCAAAATCTTTCTTCTACCATATTAACAGATTTATCTCCGTTAAGCGAGAGAGAGGGCTGAAGCCCATATGATCTTTGGCTTTGCTGTGTGTTGATATTGGCGTAGTACCAGGAACTGCCAAATGAAATTTTCTATACGTTATATGAGTAGCAGAACCGAGGACAGTAAGCTATAGCTTTGAAAACCATATTGTTGACATACATAAATACTTGGTATTGCAGATAATTATAAACAATCAAAGACACCTGAGTGTACAATGGTCACTTTTGGATTCAAGTGACCAATCGTGGGGTAGCTCTTCTAATCAATCATATGACTTTGGACATTGGCCAGAGGTCACAGCAGAGACCTCTCCCTCTTTCTCTTCCTTTTTAAGAATGATGGGTGGCCCACCTCCCCCTTCTTCCATCATGCTTTTAAGTAAATGCCCATGGGTGTTTATTCTGTATTGCTTATGCAGCAATGTCATCTGTGTAAAATTTACACAACTTTAATCTTCAATTTTTTAGCAAACATGCCGTTTTTTGCTGAGGATGTTCTCAAAGGTTCATTTTATTTCCAGATTTCAGGATTAAAACAAAAATCTTTATGAAACTTGAGCAAATTGAAGTTTTCATCCCCAACTAGATTTTCAATTAATAGAGATGTTCTCATGGTGGACCATATTTTTTATTGATAAAATGATTATCTGTTTGCAGAGTTTTTTTCATTGAGGATAATATTTCCAATTTGGAAACAATGTGAATTATTAGATATTATACATTACATATATACCATTTTAACTATTTATCTTATTTTGTTAATTTTTTATTTGCTAATTATTCAAGGAAAATCTTGAGATTCCCCTTTTTGTAAATTTCATTTTTATATTCCATAATGTTGCTCTTTTTGTGCTTTAATTTGATGAAACCAATAATTTTAGGATGCAACAAATACTGGAAAATCTTTCTTATATTTTAAATGTTTCCTAATGTTCCAGAGAGAGTCAGACAAATTGTCCTGATGTAACTGAAAATCCCACAAGTTTACTTAATGAGATCTGTATATGCTACAATTGGCCTTTGCCCATCTATGAGTTTGTTTCTGAAAGTGGACCTCCTAAAAGAAGACAATATACTGTGGGATGTACATTATTGGGTCATACAGAATTAGGTAAAGTTTTTCTGACTTAACTATTTCTACAATCCTTTTGTTTTCTGAAGATAAAAATAAACTCTCTTGAAGAATAAACACACTTCAATATGCAATCTTTGAAGGATGTTATTTTGATATTAAAATTTATTGAGATATGAAAATTTAAAATGAATTTATCAGAAAATAAATTCTTCCCAAAATATTTATTTAAGGTATTGAATGATAAAATAATGTTTAATCTGTAAACCAAAATCATTTAGTTGATAGCAAAAATAGAAATAACTTGCAACAGAGGAGTATGAATGTCGAAAAATTTTGTGATGCCTACCAGAATTTGAGCTAGTTAACATTCTTAAAACTTGAGAAAAACTGAAACAAATTTATTTGCCATTAACTAAATAAGATTATTATTATAATGAATTTGATTTTCTTGCTTTTGTACTCTCTTTTTCTGCTTCTATTTTTTCTTTCTTTTTCTTTTCTTTAATAAAAGGACGTATTTTGGGATCTGTTCTTAGATGTCATCTATGTTATGGTTCATGCATAGTTTTTGTTTTATTTGAGTTTAATCTTTAGATGTTTGAATTTAATCTTTAGATGTTAGTTATACATAGTGTCAGTCTTCTTTCTCAACTCATGTTGCACTTTGTCAGGTTAGATTGAGCGAGTTTTGGACTGATTCCTTAATAACCATTATTTTGTGTACTTATCCTTGTTATATCAACGACTCATCTTTGTATTTTTCAGAATCTATTTTGACTTTCAGCTAACAATATTAACCAGCATTTCACAGACATAGCCAACCAACTACAAAATAAACAAAACACAACCACACTACAAGCTTTACCACTACCAAATGATATTCATGTAACATCAACAATGTATATCAGGGAAATGAATGAGGAAGAAGTCCTTCAGATAATTAGTAAAATGAAAAACAAAACATCCTCCGGAATTGATGATATACCAGACACAGTCATTAAAAAAATAGCAATGTACATAATCAAACCACTTACTCACTTGTATAACAACCCCATAACCCAAGGTATCTTCCCACAAATTTTTAAAACTGCTATCATAAAACCTCTTCACAAAAAAAGAGACAAACATAATGTAACAAACTATAGGCCAATATCACTTCTCATAGGTTTCTATAAAATACTAGAAAAACTATTTAATAACAGATTAAAAAGCTTCTCAACATGTAACAAAATTATTACAGACTCCCAACATGGATTTAGAGAAAAAAGATCTACTGAAACTGCTCTATTTGCTTTTCTCAATGAAATTTTAATTGCACTTGAGCAGAAAGAAATCCCTGTTGGACTATTCTTAGATCTCACAAAAGCTTTTGATATAATTAATCATGAAATTCTCCTCAGTAAACTAGAAAATTATGGAATTCGGGGAATAGGATACAACTGGCTAAAGTCATATTTATCTGAAAGACAGCAAATAGTACAAGTATCCTGCTAGCATGAAAATCAAATAAAACATCACAGGTCTCAGCCCATGCATGTCACTCACGGAATTCCTCAGGGCTCCACCCTGGGACCCATACTATTTCTTCTATATATTAATGACATCCCATCCATCATCAAAAACCACAAAATTGTACTTTTTGCTGATGACACAAACATCTTATTCCGTGCCAAAACTGCTGAAAACTTACTTAACACTACCAAATCCACTATCGCCACCCTAATCCAATGGTTCCAACAAAATAAACTCATAATAAACACTGACAAAACTTGCATAGTTTCCTTCCATAATCCTCATTCATCTAAACAGCACACACCTAACATCGAATTTAATGGTAACCACCTCAACTTTAAACAAACAACACAGTTTCTGGGACTTACTATACAAGATAACATGAAATGGAACTGTCACCTAGAAACACTGAATATGAAACTCAGCACAATAAACTATGCCATCAGAGTTCTAACAGCAAATTGCACAACAGATACCCTTCGAACAATATATTATGCAAATGTCCATTCCATTCTAAAATATGGTAGAATATTTTTGGGACAAGCACCAGAAACAGAGCCCTTATCTATTTGTGCCTGCATTTTGAATTTAAAAACTAAATCACCCATCAAGTCCTGGGCAAAGGAAAAGTAATTACACTATCAATTGTTTTATTTTAACATTCAAATTCTACTTCTATAACTTTGATTTTATTGTTATATAAATAATTTGGTTTTAACTCTTAGAAACTCTTAATGTGCTGAAAAGTTTTTTTGAATATATGTTATTCATTCTTTAGGTATGGGTTATTCAAAGAAAGAAGCAAAACGTGCATCATCGTTGGCTATACTAGTTAAAATAAGAGAGTACCTTGAGGATTCTATTCCTTTCTTGAATAGACAGTCAACGAACAGAAGGTAAAATAGGGGTTAAATATTACCTATTATTTCATCGGTTGATTTCTTTGTTGATTAATTTGGGTTTGCATCCAATAGTTGTTACTGAAATATATCTGAGGATGACTGATTGAGTTCTTTTTTTGTTAGGAAAAAGAGATCCAGTTCTCCTTATTCAAATGGAAAGGATGCTACAACCACTCTTCACGAGTTCTGTACATCTCAGAACTGGCCTCATCCAAGTTACGAAATATTATCTGAAGAAGGTCAAACTAATTCTCGAGTTTACACGATTGGTTGTTTTGTTATGGGTCGAACTTCTTTAGGTGAAGCAGTCATCTCAATTTATTTATTATAGTTTCAGCAGATTGTGTGTTCTTCTACTTTCAAATGCATTTCTATGAAGCTAATTGTGAATGGATGTAATAGAGGTGGAAAGGAACGTTGATGAATTCAGATGGAAAAACTCATGAAAAATAATTTTCTAAGGAAATTTAGTAGATGATTAGTTTAAAAATATTTTAAGTGTATTTGAAAATGACAACCTCAAAACAAAATTTATTTCTAAAATGTCTGGTATGTCCTATTTTATTATCATATTTAGTTTTAGGCAATGTTAGAGGCATGTCAAAGTGAAAGTGAAAGCTGTCCATAATTCTGCATCTTTATAATATCTTGAAAAAATTCCAAAACATTCCAATTTTTTAGAAAGGTATATTATAAAGGACACGTGTAGCACCGGCAGTTTGTTTTCTACACCCCCTTCCCTAAAGTACTTTTGTTTGTCAAAAAAATTTCGCTCCCTGACTTCTAAATACTAATCTAAATTCATTGGTTGGTTATAGGTTGTCAGTTATTATGTAGAAGCATGTGCTTTAAAAATGCAACATAATAAAAAAAACATGAGTTGGTGTGTGTGACATATCAGGCTTGTACAAACATTTATGGAAGTGATCCAAATAACTTTCTGAAGTGATTTTACATTATCTGTTTATATGAATGTTCTGAAGAAAAGTTATTTATTCATTTTTCTTTTAGTTACAGTAAAGTGATGTAAAACTGCATTTTTTGAATAGACATATTTTCTTAAGTTGTAGGCTCTGGCCACAGCAAGAGTGAAGCTAAACGTGCTGCATCTCAAGCTTTAATAGATAAATTAAAAAGCAATAAAAATGAAATAATTCCTTCTGATGATATACAAAGTACAGATTGCATTTGTAAACAGTAAGTACATTTCATACAATTTTTTAAAAATATTTTCCAGCTTAGTTTGAGTATCTTAATACTAACATATTTGTAAGACAGAGAAACATTAATTTTTTTGTTTCATTCTATTTAGTTCCTCATTTTCTTATATTTGAAAATGCCACAATCATTGTTAAAAATGGGTGAAGTATAACACTTCAGGAACTTACTTAATATATTAATTGAGTAATATTGGTCACACATTCCACTTATACGTTTGTAAGCAGAGTAAGTGGCTGACATCACTCAACTAATATTTTTTTCCTTTGTTTTGATTGTTGATGGGGCCTCTTAATTAATGTAGTAAGTACTTGTTGAGGAATACTTTCAATGTGTTTATTGTGAATTGGAGCTGACATGAAAGTGTACATACTGACCAATGACATTCACAGGCTAAAAGTTTAGATGGTTTTCGAACTGTTAAGTCATTTCTATGAACTAAATTTTATCACTTCATTTCATTAACTCTACTTCTTCATTTTTATAGTTTTACTATTTTGTGGAAAGTTCTCTTGTTAATTTTTTTGTAAAATATTAATTTATTATTATAAGGGACATCATGAAAAATAATCTGTAGGTTAAGGGGTGCCGTGATCATTTAAGTTGGGGAGCATCTAGATTAGTTGAATCGAACCATTAGCTTGGAAATTACTCATGCTTAAATGTTTACTGTTAAAGACATATTCCATATGTATACTGTATGTGATGTGAAGTAAAATGTATGTGATATAAGGATTAAACAAAACTTGCATTATTTTCAGGGAGCATGACAACATTTGTCCTTATAGACTACAAGTTAATGCGACAAGTTTGTTGAATGAAATGTGTATTTGTTATAAGTGGCCTCTCCCGAAGTATGAGTATTTACCTGACAGAATTTCAACAAAACGTAAACTATATGTTGTTGGATGTTCTCTGTTGGGTAATTCAGAAGTAGGTACGTTAACCATAACATTTTTAAATTGTGTGTCAACTATGTAATTTGTAGGAAGAAAATTTACAATATAACCATAGCACACTCTTGCAATTTCAAGAAGATCAGAAAAATAATTTTCACATTTAAGAAAGTTTTTATTCTTAAGATTATGAATTGAATATGCATGAGGATTTATGTATTATATCTGGATGTACTGGTTTTACTTATATAGTAGAAACCCAATTTAATATATCTGGAATATGTGTTTTCGCATCTTGCATCCCATTATTTGATCCCTTCAATTTTTCTATGGTTATATAATGTTGTTGTTGTTTTGTTTTTTTCAGATCGGTGATATTAAATAAATTAGTTAATTAATCAATAGATAAATAATTTATTGCCAAAATTCTGCACTTTGCGTACAGTGAATACTTACTTATACAGTGAATGTTTGAATCAAATTATGAAATAGATAGAAGTCAGCTAGGTTCATTTTTTGGTAGCAATCTCATATGCAGCAACCAATAGTAATCTTCAGAAGCACAGTATTGGCATGTTCAAAAGAATTTTCTGAAAATTAGGTCACATGTTATGTTAGGTACAGATTAAAACTCATGATAAACCAACATAGTGATGGGATGAGATGCATTTATACACCAACAGATCCTCCTTTGCTGTACTTCTCCTGGCCATAACCCTTCCATTGATGTGTGGGGTGGTTATTCTCTAGAATCTCCATCTGTAAAATGAGTGAAAAGTGTACACAATAGAGTATTCATTCCATCAATAATTGATTCTTTGGTTCTTCAATTTATTGTTTCATGTGTGTGGCAATTTTTCTTGCATAAAACATAAAAATAACAGTAACAAAAAATTGGAGATCAATATAGTACTACAATGCAGGTCTTATACTAATTATAATCATGGATATTGCTAGACCAATTACCCTCAATTAACATTTTCCCTCTTATGAATATATAATTTATAGGTCAATACAGCAGTTACAATCTGCATATGATGATTTGGAGAACAATAAACTAATCGGAGAACTAATGAATGTGTGTACAATACAAAATTTTTCTAACTGCCTTGAAAAATTGCTGTTGTATTTGGTAATACATGTCCTTATTGTATATTGAGGTTCGATGTTGGTGTATGAACTCAGCTAGTATAATTACATTGTCTATATCCAATAACATATCTGTATACTTCAAAAGAAAAATTTTACAATTATTTAAACTTAAAATAACATTAATAATATATCATTATTAATGTTTCAGGGCTATCCATTTCTATACAATTTTTGTATGTTTTATAATACGAATATATATACAATTATTTTTATTCAGTATTGTGGTTCCCATATATTTCTTTGTTGAAAAATGATGTTAATGCTCTTGTTCATTTAGCATGTTTTAAGAACTCCAATTGTAATGTTTAACTAATATTGTAATGCTTTTTTTTCTTGTATCAAATTTTCTTGAATATGGTGATAACTCCTCAGATTCAATTGTTCTTCAACCTTCCAAAGCATTTAAATTATGTATTCTGTTAAGTGTTAAAGTACACATCACACAAGTAAGAAGTGATTTTTGTGTGCCAACTTAATCAATTCTGTAGAGTCACTTTCATGCTAAATGATACGTTTTAAACAAGAACAAAACAACATCTAATTTTTCTAGAAATCTCTTCCCTACAGTTAAATTGCTAAAATGTGGATACGAAATAAAATTATAAAAAATGTTTTAATAATTTTCTTAAAATGATGTTCTTTTAAAACATGATTACCAATACTAAAAGAGCATTTTAGCAGCTTGACTAGTATCTAGTTCTAGTAAATTCTGCCTGATGCTGGAAAAGAGGTGTGCCTAAACATTCTTAAAGGTAAATAATTTTAGTGTAGTATTGTGAGTTCTAAAAATATAATAATTTATAATGTTATCATGTAAGGAATTCCTCAAGAACATTATTTAACAAAATTCACAAACTACATTCAATTAAGAGAAAAGTATAATATTTTTATTTGAATCTTCTAAATAACTTCATCTTAAAAAATTATGTATCTTCATAATTTGACAATCATTTGCAGATCACAGAATTATGGGGAGAATCCTCTCATAAATAAGTAGAACAACTCTTCATTTATTATATTTATTTATAGTTGGTACTCACCAATGTTTCAATGTTATGCTGACCTCTTCTTCAGTACTAACTGTGGTTTATCAGTAGTAACATTAAAATCCAGTTTCATTATATTATTGTTAGTCAAAGTTTTAAATTTGGAAAGTTCATCATTGTGCAACCTTCTGTCAGAAGCTATTTTAAAACTATTCATATCAGTACCAATAATTAATTCAATAAACAAGAGACAATCAGAAATTTCTTACTGTGAATATTTTATTTGAATTTCTTATGAAAGTATATCTTGAGATACATCTGCCAATGAGGAAATGATTATTTCAAGTTTTATTTTTAATGAACAAAATTACCCAAGTAGGTATAGAATGTTTTGAAAAATCATATTTTTTATCTTTAGGAACTGGATTCTCAAAAATAGAAGCTAAGCTTGCTGCATCTCTGGCAATTCTTGTTAAAATCAGATCTTCTATTGAAATATCCTTCCTAAGTCCAAGGTAATATATTTATTTTTCATTTAATTTTTATTTATTACATTGATATAGGTTTTTATTCATTACATTGATATTTCTAACACAATTTCTTGCAAATTTTACACACTCTTTATGGACAAAAATAACAGTCTGAAAATGAGGGTACTTAATCATGGGAGAGAAAATTTACAATATAACCATTTGAATTGTATTCACTATTTATGTAATGAGAGGGATTAAATCAGCTAACTTCATAATTGGTATAGTTTGTAAGGGATCACAACTTTTCTGTGATTGCAGTACTATGTTGTCTGTAATGAAAAAGAAAAGAAACGAAAATGACCATTTCAGTTTTTTCATCTATAAGGTTGCAACATTTCTATAAGGTTATGAAATTACTACATGTAACTAAAAAGGTCCTCTTCTATATAAGGATATTTACCATCTTCTGAGCTCTGTAATTCACTTAAGGAACACTTTGCTTTTGATATTAGGTTACCTATCCTTTCCTCAAATGATCTGTTCATCTTGGATAAACCAGTAGACTTTTTCGACTTCTTTACTTTTCTATTCTTTCCACATTCAACCAACTCACATGAACACAAACTGCAAATTCATGGTCTTGATCTGCAGCGCCCACTAATGTTAACACATGCTTGTACAGCACACAAGGGTAGGAGAAGTGAAGAAAGCAAATAAGCAGACTTTTGTACAATAATTATGTTTATTGATAGTTGTTAGGTGATAATGTATTTTATGATGTATTTAATCAAACAAAACTTTGATAACACTTTAAAATTTGTAAATGAAAAGTGTCACCTATCTCTGGTTTCCCTATTCAAGAATTTCGTATGGTTAATAACTAATATTTTATGTAAGTAGATTTGCCAGTATAGATTATATGTGAAAAGTGAACCAACTAACCAACCACCAAAGTAATATTTAATGCAAGCATCCTAGAATTTTTTGTTCCCCTAAATTGAATAAGTTTTTTGATATAAAAACTTTATTAAGTGGCTGTTAGCAGTAAAATAAATGAATTTTAAATATCATCCTTGAATACTTAATGAATTATATATATTTGTATAATTATTATATTTGTTTAATTTATCCTATTTTTTAACTAAAAACTTACTCTCATTTTTCATTTAAAGGCAAAATTAATTGGTCAGATTTAATTGTTGCTAAATCATGTTTTGTTATTATAGGCTGTCTTGTCATTAATCTATTTGATTTCTTTTCATTAATATAATATTAATAATATCTTTACTATAATTCACAGGATGTGGCCTTTTATATTTATTTCATGGTACAGAAAGATTCTTTATACTCTATCCATATTTTATTGCTTTATCAAATTACAGTTGTATATCATGTTGTATTAACTTATATTGAATAGTATTGTGTTATATTTATTAATTATTTTGAGAATTATCTGATAAGACATTCTCTTATAGAATGAACTTTATAGTAAAAAAAGCAGTTACAAACTGCTTATGACCACGTGGAGGATAATAAACTAATTTACTCTCCGGAAGCAAGCAAAGGGACCATCCCATCAATTCCGATCAAGGGCCCTAAGGCAGAAGCGGATTTCACATTTCAACATACTCCTAACGATAAAAAAAATAGTTCGATGTGTGTTATAGTATTAATAAATACCAACAAATATTGTATTTAATAAAATATAGAAAAGTCATTTCACAAATACGTGTTATTATCAAGCTATAAGTCATTCGGAAGGTTTTATTAATAATTCTTCACTATTAAATAACACTAAATGCGCTAATATATATTTCAATTGATGCCATCCCTAGGCAAGAGCCTAGTGAGTCTTTATAAAAATCCACCTCTACCTGAAGGAAAACAGGAGAAAAACTCGAGCCAGGATGGGGCTACAGAATTAATGTTAACAACCGTGCCAGGGTTGAGTACATATACATCTAAATTTATATGAATAATATGACATAATACTAGCATGGAGGAAAATAGTTTTGAAATTGTTGTCAGATATTTTGAAAGTACCACTACAATGGTGTGATAAAGTACAAGACAGCTTTAATTTTTATTAAAATCAATAAATTCTTTTACAGTGTAGAAGCACTGGTGCAGAAGGTAGCTCTTAACTGCAGATTTGAAGAGATTCAATTTAATAATATCTTTTACATATTTTTGGGCAGGGAATTATATAGAACGATTCCCGAGTGATAGGCCCTTTTTTGGCAAAGTGCATTTGATGCACTTGGACAATGAATATTATTCCTATAGCGAGTATTGTGTTCATGAACAAAACTGTTTTGTATAAAACAAGGGTAATTCTGTCTTAACAGACACAACAGTTTCATAAATATAAATACAGGGAAGTGTTAAAATATTTAATTCCTTGAATAAAGGTTTACAAGAGATTCGGGAGTGAGATTTACAAATTATTTGAACAATCCTGCTTTGAATTCTGAAAGTTTGGACGCTCTGTCCGGAATTGCCCCAGAAGATTATGCTGTAACGTAAATGGGAGTAAACATTTGCAAAATATATGCAATGGGAACTATATATGGACTAACAGTTTTAACTAAGATTCGTAATGTGTAACACAATTTACTTAATTTGGAATTAAGATTGTCGACATGACAGTTCCATTTGAGATTGTCTTGAATATGAAGACCTAAAAACTTTGTATCAGTAATAGTTTTTAATTATGTTCTGTTTAACAAAAGAGAAGCCTGGGGTAAAAATTTTGTGATTCTATTGTGAAATGACACAGACACTGTTTTGTCAGTGTTTACAATGAGGCAATTTGCATGGAACCATGCCGAGAAGTTAGACAAAACTTTTTGAGCATTGGCATATTAACATAGTAGATTTAGGGTCATTGGCAAAAAGAACCATTTTGCAATCTGATGTGGAAGACAACATGTCGTTCACATATGACAAAAAGAGTATAGGACCGAGAATTGAACCTTGGGGAACTCCGCGAATTAGTGGCTTTGTTTCTGAAAGGCAATACTGATGAACTTTATTTTTAGTATATGATATTTCGACCTGTTGATTATCTTTTAAATAGGAAATCAGCCACTGATGTGCAAGTCCATGAACGTTAAAAGATTGTAATTTTGAAAGAATTTCGTTCTCAATGACATCGAATGCTTTAGATAAATCAAGAAAAACACCCTGAGGATTTTCTCCATGGTCAAGAGAAGTGGTAACATCATTTAAGAAAGAAAATATGGCGCTGGTGGTGGAAAAGGATTTCCGAAATCAGTGTTGATCATCAGAGAGAATGTTAGTTTTTGATAGAAAATCTAGAAGACACTTCTAGAACAATTTTTCAAGGATATTTTTGGAAGTGGGTAGTAGAGAAATTGGTCGATAATTACCAACATTGTATTTGTTTCCTTTTTTGTATAAAGGTTTCACTTTAGCTCTCTTAAATATGTTAGGAAACACACCTTCCGATAAAGAACTATTAAATATGTTTATGAATGGATTTAATATAACGTGGGACAAAAATTTAACAATAAATTCGGGTATATAATCTATATCTGTTGAAAATTTGTTTTTTAATGAACATGATTTTCATGATTTCACTGGCGTTAGTTTAAGAAGTGAACTAGAATGGGGCACGTGGGTGGATATATTCGGAGGACATTGGTTTTGAGATATTGGATTATTTATTTTACTTACTTCTGAGAAATAAGAATTAAACAAATTTGCGATGTGAAGTGGATTTGATACGATTTTGCCATCGTTTAGTAGGGAAATGTTTTCTTCACGATTTTCAGGTGACGTGTAATTCTTAACTATTCCACATGGTTTTGGTCCGGTTGTTCGATTTTAGTATCTGTCTGTCATTTTCCATAACTTTAGCTGCATAGACTACTTTTCAGAGAAAAGTCTTATATTTACGGAAATAATCATGGAATTCAGGTGGTTGCACATAGAGTTTTGAAAGATAGTATAAACGGCATTTGTTTTTGGAAGAAATTCTTAACCCTTGGGTGACCCTTAACCCTGGGGAAATTTTTAAACCATAATTAAGTTTTTCTATTTTATTTTGAGTTGGCCGTTGTATTAGAAAATTTTGTTATAAAATAAAATAGTTAAATAATATAGTTGCTATTACTAATACTATAGTTGCTATTCCTAATACAATGGTTGTTTTTGTTATACAATATAATAGTTTAATAAAATACAATTATTTTAATTATCTTTTTCTTTTCTTTCTTCTTCCAATTTCAAGTAAAGGAATGGATTTAGCCAAAAAGGTCAAAGACCCAACCACTGTTCTTCATGAGTTATGTGCATCTAAAGGTTGGCCTTATCCAACTTATGAACTACTTCCAGAGGAGGGTCCTTCCAACCAGAAGTGTTTTACTATGTGTTGTGTTGTACCAGGTCACTCCAGAATTGGTAATTATCTCCACTTTAAAAAATGTTTTCGATGAAAAGTTTGAACAATTTTGGTGATATGCATTTGAAAATTAAGTGTTAAGAAGACTTATTTATAAAATAACTTATCTTGCCCTAATTTTTGGAAAAGAAGGAATTTTTTTCTCCAACAGTATTCACATTAAGGTATTTTCTGCTTTAAAAAATTATGTTTCTTGCTAAAAAATGTAATGATGAAGTCACTTTATATTCAACTGGTTTTCTTAAATTTTTTTATATTGTTACATAAGTTGTGTCAAAATGTATTTTCCACTTGCAAACCTTCCAATTTTATTTATTACTCCAGTTTTCATTTACACTGAAACCTCTCTTTAGAGAATAATTTATTTTGTATTAATTTTTGACTTTATGTGAATTAATCAGCATTAATACATGGTGAGGAATCATTGTTTCTTCTGTGTAGCTGAAGGAAAAGGTTTCAGTAAAGTTGAAGCAAAGCATGTGGCTTCACAAGCAGTTCTAGACATATTACAACAAAGTTCCACGGATCAATCACCTAATGGTTACTTGGAGAATAATATGTTCCTTCCGTAAGTAATGCTCATTTCTTTAATGCCTTTCTAAATATAGTTTTATAACAGGTTTTAATAGAATAATCAATTTACGATTTTTTTTTTAATTTGTGAAATTTAGAGAATTGATCCACAATGGGCGACCCATGGCGTAATGCCTAACGCACTCGCCTTCTACCTCTGGGGACGCAGGTTCAAACCTGGTCCAATCCAAGTAGAATTTGAGGTGGTGGACGAAGCGGTGTTCACAGCAGGTTTTCTCGGGGTTGTCCCGTTTCCCCTGCCTATCATTCCACCACAACATTCACTCATCATCATTTACCCCCATATCATTCATTAATCACATGCCCCCAGGGAGGTGCGACAGGAAGGGCATTCGGCACCCTGAAATTCCCCGGCCAAATCAAGTATCCCCCCATCTACCATCCCCATGTACGCCGACCCTGTCTAGCATGGATTAATAAGGGTGAAGGAGAAGAAGAAGATAATTGGTCCACTAGTTGAGGTCCCATCACGGCTTTGCACTGGAAAACTTGTGGTCATGATACCGTTCACTGAAAATTGCATGTTTACTGACAAAAAAAATGTTGATTTCTTGATTATTCCTTGGTATATAGCGATATTTCAAAAAAACTCATATCACTCTCATTCATGCATTTAAATTTGGAATTTGAAAAAATGCTCTTAGAGAGTTTTTGCAATACAAAAGCAATGTCCAGTTTAAATTTCAACATCCTATCTTCAATTTTTCTCTTTGCCGTGTTAAATGAATGAGAAATTCAGGACAATGCACAAAATATTTTCAATCCTTTTCTCTGATTTAAAATAAAAATATCAAATATTTCACAAAATATTTTTTAGATATTTGATTATACAATCTATAGATATAAAAACGGATGATATCCCCATTAGTTTGTGAATATAGAGAAAATATAGTACCATGTCAATAGTGCAATTTGTCTGCTTCATTAAAAGTGAAATACCGAAATATCTAGAAATCTGTATTTTAGATATTTGAATAGATAGCATTTATGTTTGAAAACTGAGATCATATCTCAATTACTTTGTGATATGAAATGAAAATCTCGAGAATTTGGAAAATCAAATACATTGTATTTACTTCTTTGACATCAGAATTTTGAAAATTCCTTTTTATAGTGAGCATTTACCGCACGAATGCAACAGTCTAGCAAAATTTTAAGGTGCTATCTGTTATAATTTTCTGACTGCGTTGATTAATGTTTCTAAGTACACCAACTATTATCACACTGTTTCATCCATTAATAATTTCAAAAATTCTAGAAATTGATTTTTTAAATATTATACTTAGGATCATTTACTCACTAAAACAGATATTATATCTCCATTGGTTCATAAAACATAGTGAAAATGATATAGCATGCAATTAATGTGAATGAAAACAACTTGAAAAAATTTATACCGCTTTATACCTATTAAAAATTAAATATCATCCAGATTTCTACTTTTAGATATTAAAATTGTTAAAGTTTTCATACGAAAAGTGCAAAGATATTTCATTTAGTTTGTATAATTTAAAAAAAGCAAAAGAAGAAAAAAGAAAAAAACTATTTCCCGCTATTTCAGAATTTCAAGTTCCTATTTCTAATAATTTTTACTCTCTGTAGATGAATGGGTCAGTCACTACGCTTCTTATTATACCATATATTATGAAGGCATCTTGTATTACATTTTGAATCTATTAAAAGTTCTGTGCAGTATTCTTGTCTCAACTCTGTTTACAATTGTTGGCAAACTTTCCACATATTCTTTAAGTGAAAAATGGTGAAAGACTTTCTTTTTCTCCATGCTCTCAAATTGGCTAAAAAAGAAAGAAAATTTTTATTCTTGGCATTTTTATGTTGTTGGAGGGGTGATTAAAATAAAACAAAATAATGGTTCTTACCTACGATATTGTTATATCAAAAATGTGCGCTGAGGAGATCTAATACTTTGACATTCAATGTTAGTCCAGGATTCTGGACTGAAAAGTGAGTGACAATGTTTTTTGAAACAACGAACATTTTGAATACTGTACTAAGGTTTTATAATGGATGAACACGCTTTGATTATAATAAAAATATAAAAAAAGAAGTATGTAGCACAACTCATAAGCGCAAGAGGAGCATGTAGAAGGGAAGGAATGAGGAGTACAACAGCAATGGGATGCTGTGACGGAACAACAATAATGTGATGATTTTCCCGCTTAATTTTTTATCATCTACTCCTCTTACTAAAAATTCAACAAAACCACTTTTTTAGTAAATTTATTATAGTTTTCAAATATTCATTAAAATTCTTGTAACTTGTGCCAAAAATTTGTTATTTTGAAAAAACTGCAATAGTAAAAAAAAAATTTAATTTTTGTCAAATAAGGGGGTTCCCCCCCCCCCCTGAAAAAAAAAGTTTGTTGGCAAAGGTCAGATTCATGTTCAGCATAAGGGCACAAAAAATCATGTGTCTGCAAAATTTTCCAAAAATTACTGGACTAATATGTAATATTCTCATCTAGTATTCCACTGCCAACATGAAGTTGAGGAGTTAATACCAGCATTATTGTCAGCATCAGGATGCTGACTGGAAAGCTGGAATTGAAGGCCAACCTAAGGCTTTACTTAATAGGCTAGTAAAAGTGATGGGCGGTAATAATGCGGAACTGCTTTGTTAATTAAGAAAACTTGATGGCATTCTGTAATTATTTGATTGTCAAAAATTGCCAGTATTTTTTCTGCCAAGTCATATTTTCCATTTTCTATTTAGGAAAGTTGCGAATATGGTATGATGTGAATGAAGGTGTTACTTCTTCATTGATTTCTGAGCACTTCTATACCACATACCTTTACATACTGTTGGATAGAGACTTCTGCATCATTGCCTAAACTTTTGCTCAAAAACACTCTGGACTGGAAATGAAACTAAATTACGATTTACGAAATCCATTGTCTTCTAAGTTGGATCCTCTACTTGATGTAACCATATCCTAGGCCGCCAAGAGATGAGACAGGCCCATGGCAAAGTGCTGGCTGGTGGAACCCATCCACATCCGAACCCTGTATAGTTGTTCCCCCTCCTACACACACTCACTCTCTCACTTTTCGAGCCACATACCATTTGTACCCTATATTCTACCAATTTCAATTAATTGGTTTCTTTATTCTGCATCCAAAACAACTTAACTCAAGTATTAACATCAGTAGTCAGTGAATCTAATTTTAGTTGAGGAAATTACATATCCAAGATCAATTCACAATAAAGCAGACTCAATTAGCAACTTTGTGTTTTTGTGCTGTATAGGATGCGACTTACACACTGGTCTTTACATGCTTTCACCGCCCTGGGCGACTCATTAGTGGACAGCTGGTGGACAGATGACTGTACACGACGGGTATTGTCTTGAAAATCTGTCTTCTATCCACCTTCTATTTATTTATGGCAACATATTAAGAATGTAAAAATTGTATATTAAGATAAAATACCTGTAAAATTATAGTTTGAATCATTCTGGATCCAATTTTAATGGATGAAAATAAACTATTCTTTAAATATACTTTACCTTGTTCTGAGGTAGCAGACCTCCCTTGGTCCAGATCCCAGGGATTTCTTCCCCTCTGCCCTCCTCCAACCTAACAGTGAACCTGATTAAATTTATTTATTGTTGTATTGAGAAACTGGTTGTACTTCTCTTCACAAATTTTGTTTTTAGGAAAGGAGCTATTACTATTTAACATATCTCCTTGCCATGTTCCATTCAAAGAATCAAACTTTATTGGAATATCTTAGAAATAAAAATATGATAAAACATTGTTCATACATATTTATATAAAATATTTTTAGGAATTTTTACTTCATCGCTTTTTCATTTTGTGTCCTGAAAATTAAAGTGTTTTATTAGTGAAACTTTTCTAGCCATCCTAATAGGTTGGTCTAGATCCTGTGATGCTCAAATAAGTGATGAAGAAGGGATCCAGAGACATTGCAAAGGCTGAGACTGCCACAGCTCCTGTTTTTCACCAAGATTAAATAGAAATAAATTATAATAGAAATACACATTTATTTTATTATTATTATTATTATTATTATTATTATTATTATTATTGATTTTTGATGGAGGGATGTTTACGACAAACCAAGATACACATTTATTTTATTATTATTATTATTGATTTTTGATGGAGGGATGTTTACAACAAACCAAGATTTGAGAGTTTATAGTAAAGATGATGTAATTAGCAAAACAAGTGGCCAGTTCAATATTTTACACATGATTTATAGATTTTTGTTTCGTTTTTGACAAGCAAGAGGCACACTATTAATATCTGAATGTTTTCTATGCAGAAAATCCGAGGAAAAGACCGTACATAAAAATAATAAAGATCCAATAAGTGAACTTCACGAGTTATGTGCATCTCGGAAATGGTCTTACCCAACTTACACTATTACTCAAGAAGGGGTATTAAATCAATGTTATTTCACTATAAGTTGTACAGTTGAAACCTTCACACCCACCGGTAGGTTATCTTTGCTCTTTAATGAAAGGTAACTATCTAGTTATAAGATGCTTTAATTTCAATTATGTGTTGAACAATAAAATAACTTTAATTAAAATACTGTTATTAAATATAATTATTAAAATTACCAAATAAATTATTTGTACTTTCATTTGTGCTTCTTAGTGACAGGTTGTGGGTGTAGCAAGAAAGAAGCAAAAAGAGAAGCATCCCAAGCATTACTTGATAAAATAAAAGAGGAAAAGGATTCTTCATAATGTATGATACTTTTCTGTTGCCTGGACTGAGAGTAAGTTGTGCTTCTATTTCTGCAAATAATGTGTGACGTATTTGAAGTAGTATTAAATCTATTAAAGTATGAAGTTGTGAGAGGAATTATTTCACCGTGGGAAAGTTAAAATATGAAAACATAGTACATGAAAAAAATTGGTGCTCTATTCATGATATAATGTGGACTCTCCAACCTTAAAGGTGAACTTTCTATTTAAACTATATACTTACTATGATTTCTTCTTAAGATAATGTAGCACTATTGAAACCATGAGTTTCATATAATCTCCATTTCTTGTTCTTCTAAGATTTTGTATTATAAGAGTTAGTAGAACGCAATTCTTTTTACTGTACGAGTCAATCATCTCTTTTGTAATACGTTCCTTGTTTGTTAAACATGATATGTAAGATTGTCCTGACTTCGTTTTTTGGATTTTGAAATTCTTTATATTATGTAACTTGAGAGTATGTTGGAGAGGCTCTAGAAGATGATGGGACCCCAGGTATTGATTGAATACTTTTTGCAAACCAATGAAGTAAATGCGTTACTATGTCCTCAACTATGTAGTTGCTAGTCACTTTTTTTGTTGTATTTTGAAATAATATAGGCCATATGTTGGGAAAACTTCTGGTCTTGAGATAAATGATTTTACTCCATAAGTTGCCTTACTTCTTTGAGTTAAAAGTACCACATTTACGATATGTAGTTATAATTATGAGGCATGGTCAAAATGCAATCCATGTGTGTGAAGCTGCCTAAATGCTTTTCAGCATTGTAATGTTATTAAGCAGTATAACACTGCAGTCTGATTGTGTGCTGTATTGTCATATAGAATACATGGTTGACAATTAAAACACATTTTACCAATTCATTTGCATTTTAAGATTCTTAAAAAGATGTAAGAAAAAAATGTAAAGAAAGCAGAAAAAACTTTTTAAAAGTCTATACCGCTCAAAAAAACCCTGAACCATTATACCTCTGAATTTTTTCCATATTAAAGAATAAGGAACAATTCACCCATACTGAGAAACAGCAGAAAAAATCATGTTTACGATTATTATTTGCATTTTTATACTTAATTAGCAAGTGTAATTATTTTGTCTATCCAGTTTGTCCTCTGGTACAACTTTACTTTTTTGATTCTGCGCTTAAATAAGTTTTTAAAAGATCCGGTACTTTTACCTTAAACTTTTTCTGCAAGAAGAAACTCTTTCTTTCTAAAATATAAGAAATTAATTAACTCAATCCTTATGCTTTATATTTTTTTCATATATCTCCCTCTAAACCAGAAGGCATCACACGTGAAACATCACCCTCCATTGATGAGAACAGAATATTCACGAAAATGTCATATTAAAGAAATATTCCCATTACACACCATCTTTGACCATGTCAATATTTTTGTTCTTTTTACATTATGTTCATATAACTGGACTAAATGTTCATACTTGCTTATCATTCTTCATATCAATTTGATAATATAAGGAAAGAAGGTGTAATTTTGCTGCTCAATGAGTGTAGAGTATGTAAATTAATATTATAAAAATGTTCACATTTTGATTATTTTGTTCAATATTTTCATTTTTTACAGGCTTAAAATTACAGAATTGACAATTGGAATGGGATATTTAAACTCTGAAAGAACATTATATTTATGATATTAGAATATTGTAACTATTAAGGCTGATAATAAAACCATTTATTTATGAGTTAATTTTCACTGAAAAATGTGCATTAAAAGACTCAATCTCTATTTATGATCTATCATTTTAATTATTCATACATAAGAATATAGAAAATTGTGATAATAACTTCAAGCTGGTGGTTTAATTTCTCAGGTAATTTGGCGCGTAAAAAAATGCAATAATTACCCATATCTTTGCTGCTGTTGCCAGAAACGTATTTTGTACGTACACAAAATGGCTCTTTCTTCAAATATCACTGAAGTGATTTTAAGACACAACCGTGCCAAAGTCGAGTACACATAAAACTAAATTAACATGAATCATAAGACAACAATCATCCAAGAAAAAAAATTTGGATTTGTTATAAGTTATTTAAAAAGTACTACAGCAATGGCGTGATAAAGTACAAGACGGATTTAACTTTTATTAACATCAATAAATTATTTTACAGTGTAGAAGCACTGGTGCAGGAGATTGCTTTTAACCGCGGATTTGAANGAAGCACTGGTGCAGGAGGTAGTTTTAAACCGCGGATTTGAAGATATTCAATTTCATAGTGTCTTTTATATTCTTGGAGAGGGAATTATATAGAACGATTCCCGAATGATACGGTCCTTTTTGGCAAACAGTGGTTGACACTCTAGGGCGATGAATATTACTACTATTGCGTGTATAGTGTTCATGAACAAGACTGTTTCGTATAAAGAAAAGGTGGCACTTCAGTAATTCGNTGTTCGTGAACGAGATTGTTTCGTATGAAGCAAGGGTGGCACTGCAGTAATTCGGTCTTAACAAACACGACCGTTTCATAGATATAAATGCAGGGAAGTGTTAAGATGTTTAATTCCTTGAATAAAGGTTTACAAGAGTTTCGGGGGTGAGATTTACAAATTATCCGAACTATCCTCTTCTGAATTCTGAAAGTTTGAATACTCTGACCGGAATTACCCCAGAAGGTAATGCCGTAACGTAAATGGGAGTAAACGGTTGCGAAATATACGCAACGGGAAATACGTGGACTAACTACGTTAACTAAGATTCGGAATGCGTAACACAATTTGCTTAATTGGGATTGTCAACGTGACAATTCCATTTGAAGTTGTCTTGAATATGGAGACCTAAGAATTTTGTATTCGCAACAGTTTTTAATTGTGTTCCGTTTAAAGAAAGAGAAACTGGGGTAAAGATTTTGTGATACTATTGTGAAATGACACAGACACTGTTTTGTCAGTGTTTACAATGAGACGATTTGCATGGAACCAAGTCGAAAGGTTAGACAAAACTTTTTGAGCATTGGCGTGTTTACNAGTGTCATCAGCAAAAAGAACCATTTTGCAATCTGATGTGGATGATGACATGTCGTACATACAATCAAAAGAGTATAGGACCGAGAATTGAACCTAGGGGTATTTCGCAAGTAAGTGGCTTTGTTTCTGAAAGGCAACACTGAAGTATTTTATTTTTAATATAGGATATTTCGACCTGCTATCTATCTTTTAAATACGAAGTTAGCCATTGGTGTGGAAGTTCACGAATGCCTAAAGAATGCAATTTGGAAAGGAGAATTCCGTGATCGATAACATCGAATGCTTTGAATATGTCAAGAAAAACAGGATTTTCTCCGCGGTCAAGAGATGTGGTAACATCTTTTAAGAAAGAAGATATGGCGCTTGTAGTGGAAAAGGATTTCCGAAAACCGTGTTGATCGTCAGAGAGAATGTTATTTTTTGATAAAAAATCTAGAAGACGCTTATAGAACAATTTTTCTAGGATTTTTGAGAAAGTGGGTAGTAGAGATATTGNAAGGTTTCACTTTAGCTTTCTTAAATATTTTAGGAAACACCCCTTCCGATAAAGAACTATTAAAAATATTTATGAGTGGAGAAATGAAAGGGAAGGGATAGGAAGCAACGATGACACATTAAAAACATCTTTCTTGGCTTCCTACTTTTATTTAAATATTTACACTACAGTGACTGCATGCAATCCACGTGCTTCTTCGTGTGCAGATTCACCCTAGTAACGCCGTCGTGTAGGGCAGAGTAGTAGCCTTGGGGGACGTGCGCAGGGGACGTTCGTGCAGTGTGTTGTTTCATGGGATGGCTTTGGTGCACAGTGCAAAGGGGAGGTGGCGACGGCGGCGATGGCATCGTGCCAGCCAACCAACCAACCGGGCGCCTCACTCCCTTCGGAAGAGCGACAGGCGAGAAGGTGGAACGCGAGGCGTTCAAGCAGCCGCCTGCAGAGTGGTGCGAGGAGCGAGCTGCATGCGGAAGCCGTCTTCACGCTTGAGGATGATGTCTGCGCGCAGCACAAAGTCCTTCTCGGACAAGTTGGACAGGACCTTGTAGTTGCGGAGAAGAGTAGAGAGCAGCACCTTCAGTTTCAGCATGGCGTACTTGCGACCTGCGAGACACGAGCGTGTTTTACGGATGGAGCTCCACGGAATAGTTTTCTCTCAATGGACGTGACTTCCCTACGCTAAGAATTATTTTCTTCCTCTGAATTTGGAACGCTCATCCAAAGTTCTCTCAGTGCACAAAATAATACTTTATAACGGATCTGCTCTATAATCAAATATAGATAAAGGTGATAACTGCAGCGCTTTGTAAGCTTCCACTTACTTAAACTATTTGAGGCGCGACAGCCCACGGATAACCAAAGTTTCTCGAGTTAGCGTTAGAAGTTAGATTTTTAATATTACATTCAGAATGTTACGATAGAGAAGGCAGATATTTGATGGAAGCATTCATTCTACAAATTCTGAGGAAGATAATGAATCTTGCACAGTTTAAGCGAGGTATAAAAATATAGCAGTTGCTACAAGTTATGTCATGTGGCTGCGAGTGCGCATAGCCCCAAGAAAAACAAGCAAACTTGCATAGAATAGCCTTATTTATTTTGAGCCGACGATTGAGTGATTTCTCAGATATTTTGCTTTCTACAATGATAGATCGATCAAATTATAGTTCGACGGTGCCTTAAAATTTTTGAAACAACCGGAAAATCAAGTTTTGTGCAAGCAAGCCAGGGATTTATTTTTCCGAGTGAACAACTATTTCAAGTGAGAATCGGAAATTGGCTAGTTTCTGAACGCTGCCATGTGCGGGAGCTGACAGTCGAGGTATCGTGAGATAAGAAATTTGTCAACGATGCGTAAGTATTTCAGTTTTGTCTGCGCAGTATGGTACCATTAAAGGTGGTGGCGACCACAGTACTAGATGAATTCTTACGATCTAACATTAAAACAGTTTTGTCCGTTCATGCACTATCCCAAGGTCGAACCAATATGTTTTGTCTAGAACGTTCACGTATTTTTTTCTAATACCTAATTAATTGCGGAATGTGATACAATAACACCTTGATCGTCTCTTGAAAAAGTAATTCTGCTCAATTTTTTAGGTACTTATTACATATATTTTTCCTCGGATTTCTTACTCACCTACGCAACTGCGGGGTCCAGCACTGAAGGGAATGTAAGCGTAGTAGTGTCTGCTAGCCATACGTTCAGGCAGGAAGTTGTCAGGGTTGAAAACGTCGGGGTTGGGGTAATATTTGGGATGGCGATGGACCTTGAATGTGCCGATCACCACAGTGCAGTCAGTTGGCACAACATATCCAGAATCTGAAGAAAAAAACATATAATTGCATATTAATTTGTTTGGTAGCTTAATGAACTTGTATACGTGGGTCAATATTTAATCTTTTATCCAATGCTTAAACGAATGAAATTCAAATTCTGGTATTTAAACAAAATTAGTGGATTAAATTACGTTTTCGATCATCAGAATATTGTTTATAATACGTTCATATAATAAGACAGTATAACTGACACGCAGAAGATTCATGAAAAAGTACTGAATTCTGTAGCGTTATTCCAGAATTTTGATACTACGGTATATTTATGGTGGAGATATGCGCAAACGACCTTGTACAAACGACGTTTTTCATTTTAAATATAAGTCATATGCAGGTTATTGACAAACAGGTACATTAATCTACCATCAAATTTACCGTTCAAAACTTTCAGTGAAATAACATGGCAGTAGTATGTTGGTAATGGTCGCAGGTGAAAAAGCATTTACTTACGCAGCTTAACATCGTGTTTGAGTTTGCGAGCAATGAGGGGCACAGGTGGGTACATGCGCAGAGACTCCAGGATGACGCGTTCCAAGTACTTCATCTGCAGAGTGTCGTTGAAAGTGGCAAGACGGTCAGAGTCACCGAAGATCTCGTCCAGTTCTTGGATAACTTTAGCCTGTAAACAGAAACAGTGCTCATGAACTAAGTAAAAGTGAAGATATTCGGTCGCCATTGATATTCGAATGCAACATCTATGGTCATCCACATTTGCAAGTATGCAGTGATGTGTTATATGAGACAATTTCAGAATGCACAGTGCGTTTACTGATATTTCTAAAATCTTAAGTCCAAAAAGACTTATGGTCAACTCAATGTTAATTCATAAATTATTTGGTAAATTTATGGAATATTGGACCCGAAAATCTGATTCTAGCAAAGAATCTTAATCCGCTATTAATCTCAATATTTCTAACTTCTTAATAGTTTAAGTCTCTCAAACTATTGATTTTATTTAGTGAAAATCTAGAAATTTTGGTTATTTATCAACGATAAAATGTAAAATCTGATAGACACGACACTATTCTCTATAGTCATTTGGGTGGAATGGTATTAACTCCGGAGCGAAAATAAAGGAGAGTTTGTTATTTAAATAATTTCAAAGAATCCCACCTGTACTTCCTGGTGGATGCCGAGCAAGCACAAGACGAAGCTAGAGCCAGCAGCAGTTGTGTCGTGACCTTCGAACATTATGGTGTCAACTTCTTCCTTGATCTCAGCATCGGTGAGGTTGCCGTTCTGTTTCTTGGTCTCCAACATCAGCTCCAAGAAAGCAAGACGCTTCTTCTCGCCTGGGAAAACACAACAATCATAGATGGGTATTATTGTTATAATCTGCAAGTACTATCACTCGTCAACTAATGTACTCAACTAGCAAACTAATCATTTGTCTCGTTATTTATATTGAAGTGTAACTGAGTTTGTACTGCTGTAATGAAGACCGGAATAAGGTAGATGAGTTTTGAATTACACGACTCTTGGTTTCGACATCGGAATACAAGACCGAAAATTTGAACCGGAATGTAATACAGCAAATTTACTAATTTTGAAATACAGAACTGAAACAGAATTCTTACCAACATCGTCATCAAGATCGTCCTTGATGTAACCCTTCGAGTCCAAGAAAGTTCCTGTGACGTCAGCGTTGTTATCAACAGTCTCTTCGACTGCTTGCTCGGGCTCCCTCTGCACCTTCTCAAACAGTTCCTTCTTCTTGGCAATAACCTGATGGAATGGAAATTCTTGAAATTATTTCATTTCGCAATTCTTACTTTGCGAACAACTTAGTGCAAATACGATTATAATGTGTAAAGAAATGCTTCTGAATTGTTGTCCACTTACCTCGAATAAGAAATTTGACATTAAAGAGGTGGAACGTTATCTTTATGAAGAGGCAATTGAGCAGTGACCGAGCCGAGGTTCGTGCGCGTTGTGCGCAGTGCACACAGATTTGGTGAAACATCGCGATTCATGAATGCGATTCACGCGGACGAAACCCCGTTTCATGAAACCCCACAGCTTATGGTTTATTTTTTTAAAAGGTGAAATCTTACATAAGATTTTTCTGCGAACCACAAAAATTTTCTCGTGGATCCTACAAAATTTCTCTAATATCAAGTGTCGCTCACACTTCACTGCATTTTTTAGCTTTATTTGAGCTAAATTTTAGCTTCTGAACTTCATCTAACCTATTTGAACTCCATTTCTCACTAAAATCTAATAGAATTGTCGCGTTGAATGAAACTCGTTTCTGTAAAACTCTTATCACAAGTCTCATGAACGTGGGCATCGTGCTTTACATCCATTAGACCCGTACTTAGAACTCATCCCTCCCTTTTGAGATTCGTCAATTCCATGTGCTTTTCTAATACTCTTATCTATATCCTAGTCCTTCCAGATCATTTAAATTCATCTACCTCCCTCATGTGGGTTTCGATCCAATGCACAATTCGTGATCCGGATTGATCGGTCCTTTTTATTCTTATCGGTCCATTCTAGCTTGCGAGTAAAGCAACTTACTTAAAACCTCTTATTCAATTATACGGGTTTCTTGTTAAAAGCAATCAATGTGATTAGCTCTCCATATGTAGCACGAGGGTATATATCTTAGTATATTATGAGGGTGTAACTGGTGAAATGAACATTTCCGAAGACACTAGAAAATGCCGTTAAGGAAGAGATAGGATATTTGTAATGTTAAGTTGGAGTAGGTTTGATCTCTTTTCTTTCTCCCAACTACATTATTACCGTGTTAGACAAGCCGTGGATGGTGTCCAAATAGCCTTGTTGTTGCTTGGCGAAATGGGAATATTGGAAGAGGGCATCAGCTCGCAACCAGAGTTTGTAGGCACGCTGGTGAACGATATCGCACATCCTAATAAAAGAAATGGTTTCCATTAGTTGCAACATTTCTACTTTATTTTTCATTTTATTTGACGTTGATATACATACTTCATGACCGCCATGGCGTAGTTGTAACCAGATTTGTTACCGGTGTAAGATTTTGATACACCCATGGCAGTTTCTGAAAAAAAAATCTTAATTTGATGAATTTTTATACAAGAAAGTTAAAATTTTAAGGTAAAATGAAGAAAATTCATTGCATGTTGAAGACTTAAAAACCTATACCAAAACATTTTTACAATTTTAATGGTAATTTAATAAAACTGAATCGTGATATGTGGTGTAGTGAACTAGTTTTCTTTTGGAGAGAGTAAATTTTGAGTATTTTGTCTTCTCAGCTGAAAGTAGGAAGTTGGTGGAGAAACTCCATTTGGGCTTCTTCTTTTTTTTTTTTTTTGAAAAAAGCAAAACTCACCCAGCAAAGTGTCGACCGTAGACTCGCTCATGTAGTCATGCACATCAAACTCGGTGCCTTTCTCAGCTTCCTTGCGCAGACGGTCAACCAGGGTGCGCGCGTTGCTGTTGAACTGTGGGATGAAGCCCTTCAGCACGTTCAAGTGGAAGGCAGGAGCGATGAGCTTACGGTGAGTGCGCCACTTATCACCTAAAAAAATTTGGTCTTTTTCTAGAATGGTTTTTACTTTACAATTATTCAGCATGTATAAAGAATAAAGTTTTGTAATCGGTCGAAAAGAAATTTCGCGATCTCTTCATATCTTTACGAATTGACTCCAGGAGAGTCTATTTTCAAATTTTCGCGATGTCCAATGTATGAGATTGTGTATGTTCAGAACTTCCGAACAAATTAATGCTTCGAAACCCATTTGAATGTGTTGGGATGCATAAACCATAACGAATTGTCTTTGAATGCTTTGGGAATAGAAGCCTTTTGCACAAAAGTACATTCCGTACATAAAAAATTTACTCTCCGTGCTCCACTTGCGATTTTCGAAAATTTCATAATTTTGGAAATAAAAAACTTTTATTGTACTATAAATTGTGCGTTCATGTTGCTAAAGAATATTTCTGTACGATGCACCGTTGTTTGGAGACGGCCAAAATGTATACCACAAAAGAAATCTGGGAGGCGTATTCAACGAATTTAGCCATTGAGGGAACTGCGGTTAAATTGGATGTGAGGGAAAGAGTTCAGCGAAGATAATAATCAGGCAAAAAATATCAGGTGTAGTGTATTATAATTAGCAGATAAACAGCTAACTACCGAAGTTTTGAAGATAAAAGTTTTTAACAAATTTCACTGTCAAAATGTCATAGAGGATTGGTAATTTTAATATTTAACTATTTCAACAAGTCGAACTATTAAAATGTCATAGNTTTATACAGTACTATCCGATTTGAGGGGGGAGGGAGCGAACAAAATTATGAACTTAGGATCCCCCTAAGTCGGACTTTGCACGCATTTTTCCATCACTTTTCGCAATCTTCAGCTGCTCGTTCGTCACGAACGCAAGGACACCTGGAGTTTCGTGAAGCCTAACGCTCTATACGAAGTTTCACTTCAAAAAATTTGAAGTAGGCAACAACTAAACTATCCATTTATACTTCTTAACAATAAAATCATAGAACTAAACATTCTACTTATATATATATATATATATATATAAGTAGAATGTTTAGTTCTATGATTTTATTGTTAAGAAGTATAAATGGATAGTTTAGTTGTTGCCTACTTCAAATTTTTTGAAGTGAAACTTCGTATAGAGCGTTAGGCTTCACGAAACTCCAGGTGTCCTTGCGTTCGTGACGAACGAGCAGCTGAAGATTGCGAAAAGTGATGGAAAAATGCGTGCAAAGTCCGACTTAGGGGGATCCTAAGTTCATAATTTTGTTCGCTCCCTCCCCCCTCAAATCGGATAGTACTGTATAAACGTCGCCTCTTCAAGATGTAATATTTGACTGTTTCACCCCTTTTGTATGTATTTTACCCAAGTTATTTATTTGTATGTTTTACAAGTTACATGTAATTATTAAGTAACAATGGAGGTTATCAAAGAGTGCGTGAGAATGTAAGATTTTAGACCTTCCTGTCGGCAACGTTTCGCTTTCTTTCTCCAACCATTCGATTGCGTGGACGTTTGCCAACACTGCCATGTGACATGCCTTACTCGGCTGTCATTAACTTAATTCCACTTTTATATTAAATTTTAGTTGAATTTATTTAAACGTACATTAAATGCATGAAAAATATATATTTTCCCTCTAAAAGCTCGTGTCCTACGCTACATCGTGTTCAACCTATTTGTATAATGGATCCAAATACCTATTTGTATTTGGATCCAGGTGCTGTATGATGGGAAAGAGCATCGCATAAGGGAAATAAATGTCAGGGCGTGTTGACATTGACATATCGAAAATATATAACTAGTGTAGGTAGTATAAATGCTTCTGTTAGGTTAATTAATGATTGTGTCAAGGTGTGCAAAAGAATTTTCTTGTCTGGTTCGTACAAATCAAAGCTCAGGTTAGTAAAACTAATAAAGTTACTTTTATTATCATTAGTTCTATCACGATTGTATGGGTACAATATAACTGAAGTGACTTATAATACTAAATGAAGTTCAATATCATAAATAATAATTGTGAAAAATTTAATATCCTTACCAGAAGTAATAAGGAGACCATCTCCAAGCCAGGGCTCAAACCACTTGTATTCAGTAGATTTATCAAGATGAACATTGCTGCTCAGAACAAGCTAAAAAGATAAAATTATCGAGTTCATATTTGTATTTCTTTGTCTATTTACCGAAACTCGTACATGAAGTTTTACTCACCTCAACATCATGTGGATCGAATAAGGCAACAATAGGTTTAGATGGGCCCAACCATAATTTTGTGACTCCGTCCTTTTCGTAAGCTCTAGTCGTTTTAAGGGCGAATTCCAACAGTTCTGAAACAATTTTTTTATTATATAATATGGTAACACCTAAAACATAATACAATTTTCGTATTAAGTAATTAGTGAAACGAAAATAATTTTTTTCATCAGCATAATTATTTTGTAGCTAGGTTAGTGTTTGTACAGTATTCCAATCTTTCCCTACATTTTCGCTTCGCTATAGCTAGACTTCCATACACCCAAGTGGCGCACTTATCTATTGAGTATTTACGTAACAAAATAGGTTTTGTTATATTTACCGGATAAGGTGTAGAGATTTGCTTCTATCAAAGAGGTTCTCTAGACAATTTCATATTATCGATAGGTGTAAATCAGAACATTATAGAATATACATCATTATAACGTCTTGCCCGAAACAAAATTGAGGCTATAATGTACGAAAACGCCTTATCCAAATAAAACTTTATGCTGGAAAACTGGTTTAACACATGCACCCATACAGTGTACATTTTGAAATGTAACTGAATGGTAACATAAAGATTGCAATACATTTGTCATTCAGATAAACTTCAAATCCATAATAAAATTATTCCAGTGTTCGAATCGTTTTACTTGGAAAAGGAGAGTTTATGCACTTGATAGCCATAATTGCTGTACTACCTTATTTTAGTCCGAAATAATATTTTGTTTCACCGTTATTTTCATAGATAAATTTGTGTTCTGGGTCACTTTTTGAAAGGAGTTAGCTAAGATTCCATCATATTAGAAAATTACTCTGTGCAGTCCCGTATTCCTGTATCAGAAACTTATTCAAACTATGCACATAAGCTATAAAAATACAATTTCTACCCTTATTTTGTGTCATTTACTGCCGACGTTTTCTTCAGAACAAATCCGTGGACGGATTAAAATAAGTAGCATAAGAATGAATAAAAATATGTATGAACCATCACTCATTTTCCCTTGTTCTTGAAGGTGTCGGATATGGGAGATTAGAGAAGTGTTTTTGGCAGGGGAATTTCTGTCACATCTCTCTGAAGCGAGTGATACCCTCGCGAATTCTACTTGCTTCAGACAGATTTTGAACCATCGTCACCAGAGGCAGGAGGAAAGTACGCTACGCACTACGCCACGGATCACCGAAAGAAACCACCAAGAAACACTCTGAAAAATATAACTAGACTCACGGTGAGGCTCAAGGCGGCCGATGAGTTGGTACAGGTTTCCAATGAAAGGGAGAGCTAGAGGACCTGGTAACTTGTTCACCATGGTCGCCAATCGCGAGGACTGGAGGCGTTGGTGCAAGAACCATAGCACCAAGCTGACTGCTAGTAGGGGGTAGAATAGGGAGTTTGGGAACACTTGCATAAAGTCCGGAAGGATCGACATTTTGGCTCAGATAATTTTGAAATCTGAAACAAAAAAATATCCCGCATTACAATTAAAGCGGTGTTCAAAAATTGAAATGAGTTATTAGTTAATCACAATATATTTTATTTTATGTTTTGTATTATTTTTTATTCGGTCTCGAAGACTTAAAATTTTAAAACAATTGTGTATATTCCGACAAAAATAAAACAACAAAAATAGTTCATTTCATCAACAAAACAGTAATTTTCAACAGAGAACATGTAAGAAAAGCAATCTTGATATTATGTACTATCATAGGAATATTATAGTTTTATGAAAAAATTTGATGAAGTTTTAAAATTTGGAATTACAATAGTTTTTAAATGTAGTTCAGGAACTGTGAGTATACGCTATACGGCATTTTTGCTCACCTTATACTACTTACCTTGGGACGTAAGATACCAATCGCTATCTGCGATGGTTGTGCCGACTCTGCTAGATTCTCCCTAGATTTTATAGGATCGTGGAAAAGCATGTGACCATGTAAGTGTCGCAAGGACAGCAATTCAATTCTTATTTCTCACGGGATCAGAGCTACTCTGCCAAGTCAGCATTATTACCGTCGATTGTAGGGTCACCTCGTATTCGTTTGACATCTCATTTGAAAGGGAAACATGTGCTTGATGTCGTCGCACTTGTCTGATGAAATAGTGAAAGACTAGCGATTCCGTTCACGATTTATAGTATGTTTTTTAGCAGAACTATGTTTAATTGAATAAAGCACTTCGTCACTGTCAGACTATTCGTTTATTTTCAATTTTGATTCAAGATTCAATTTTGGGTTATGAAAGACGTAGTAGATATTATTATTATTATTATTATTATTATTATTTAGTTGAAAAAAGGCGGTTAAATTTGAATGGACTTTCTGTTTAGCATATATGGAGAAGCTGGTGGCGTAATTGGAGCAGGTCCAAGCACGTGGCGTCCGCCATTTACTCTGCAAGGTGAAAGGTCAGCGCTTGGTAGTACAAGTGGGGGGCGCGGACAGCCAGCGAGGCATATTCGAAACATTGTGCAATTTAACTGTGTTGAAATAAACAAGTAGTCTGACAATGCCTAAGGGTTTTATTTAATTTACAGAATTTAGCTGCATCGCACACTTTCTTGAGATTTTCTTTTACTTGTATCGTGAACCCGTGATCGCTATCCAATCAAATTTTACAGTGCGTTCTAGTCCAGAACCTAAAATAAAATTGGGACAGTATTTTAACTTAAATGGTATAAATTCATTCCTTGCGTTCTATTTCTCAGTTATTATGAAATGTAGTCAATATTGTTTACAACGTAAGTACAATATGTTAAAAGACAAAAAGTTTTTTTTGCAGTTGAAACGAAAAACTGATCGTAGACTTGGATACCTCTGCCATAAAAATGTGTATAAAAGAAATTTTAAGGAAATTAAATTCGTTCACCATTGACGTTTGAATTAAATTAAAACAATTTCAGGGTATCAGAATCTAGCGCCCTGACCAAAGTATGAAGTAAATGTTCCGGGACAAATGTTATCTGTTTTTATAGTAGTTGTATTTTAAATAACAACGTTTGGATCTAAAACCGGAGCGACAGTTCTATCATGTCCATGATATACTTTATCCAATTCAAATGAAATTGATTTTATTCACAGTCGAATAGGACGCACATCAAACTTAATTACAATTAACATGTAGAAAAGCTATAATAAATCTTATTATTCTCCTCAACTTCCTTTCTTAAGGGCACTTTTCCATTGCCTTCCTTCACTGCAACAACCCTTTCCTTTCTATCAATCCTTCTTTCACCATCTTTTTAGTTTTGTAGATCATCTTCCACTACTGTAGATACGACTCTTCCTGTAATACTGCCCTCAGAATTTATTAATCTTCTCTCTCTTTTACGAAGTATTTTATCATGCTCCAATTATGAATATTAACATTCCAGGGTTGGGACATCAATACCAGTGATTATGTAGGAAGATTGTATATTCTCTTATTTCTGATTATATTTTCCCATTCTCCGAGTTTGAGGCCTCTAATAGCCTAGTTGTTGGCGAACCTTAAACCCCCAACAACAATAATAGTAACAATAGTAACATTCTTCGAGTTCGTTAACTTGGCCATATAACGTAACAGATTTCTCTCCAAAGTATGTAAAACCTCCTCCATCTTCGTTGATCTTCATCATTTTTCATTATAGTTTGATTTTATGGGTTTTGGAGTTACTTATATCCTTTACCGATACCATAGTACCGATTACCGACTGTATAACTTGCTTTAATAATAATAATAAATTTATTGTCAAAAAACAGTACAAACTGCGTATGACCACGTGGAGGAAAAAAAACTAATTTACTCTCTGGAAGCAAGCAAGGGACCATCCCATCAATTCCGATCAAGGGCCCTAAGGCAGAGGCGGATTCAAAAAATTCAGCAAAAATTCCTAGATAAGATAAAAAGTAGCTGCGAGTTATAATACTAATAGAATGTCACTATGTTTGTAATTTTAAGCAAAAAATTACATGTAATTTATTACATTATCATCATATTCCGTACTTACGATTTAACATAGAAACTACGTATTCGTAAAAAACTTTGTAAGGAATTTACTTGCATAAAACATCGAAGAAACGCTTAATACGATTAGATATTGATTCGGCATGTTGCAAATAGGATCGTGAAGTGGTGTTGCAGTATTACACTGTCCGTTATGAACTATTTTTCCGCGCATTCTTTGGGATTCCTAGGAGTAAAAAATGCAACATTTCCGGTGCCAGTTATAAAAATTTAACTGCATATACACGTCTCAATTCTCGCTGTACTTTGCGTTCCGTGTGTTGAATAAGATCTGTAGTAATTTCACATACAACCAAGGAAACATCCTACCATTACCAAGACCATTGTATTCATAAAGAAAAATCGATTTCTATTTTCGGGATGTTTTGAGGATTTATTTAATCGACTAGATCAGCTTGACCGAAATAAAACCAAACAATACATTTGGTTGCATTCATAAGTTGAGATCAAGAAACGAATCAAGAGTAAATTTACCCCAATCACAATATGGAATGATATTGTGTTTGGGAAGTCAAAGAGAAGAGTTGCTTGTACGTAATGCCAATATAGTTGTCAAATCGTTATGTTAAAATTACACAAGTCTGCATGTAAAAAACTGCATTTTCTTAGATTTCAACTTGGTAAAAACGAAAAAAATATTTAAAAATTCCATCACGTTAAGTTTTTTCGTTACTCTCAAGTTTTTGTTTGTATTTATCAAAAGTTTTTGTTTGTTTATTTATAATTAACTTAAAATTTAATATTTTTAAATTTAAATTATGGCCTTAAAACTAAGACTTCATGATCTTAAAACTAAGGTTGATCATATTTCGACATGTTATCTGGGGCACTAGGAATAAATATAAACATCCTGCTGTTGGATCAGATCAGATTTCAACAAGCTAAATTAGTGCAGCTTGTGTTTTTATTTCTGGAATATGGCTAACAGAGGTTGTGTAATTTCTCCCGACAGCTTCTTTTATGTTTGTGGTGAATACGCAGTAAAAAGTCAACAAAGAAAAGTAAGTGAGTTTGTGAAGAAAGTTTATTTTGCTTATTTCAAATTTAAACTTGGAGAGCAAATCAAAGCATGGGCATAAGGTATGCAGAAGATGCGAGGAGGATCTTCGTTTGTGATTTAAGAGAAAGAAAAACTCATTTTGTTCTAGCATACCTATGATATGGCGTGAAAAGAAAAATCACACAAACGGGTGCTACTTGTTCGGTAGATGTGAAAAGATTTAATACAAAAAATACAGAAAATATCTTACCCTAACCTTGACTTAGTTATTCGTCCAGTGTCCCATGGCTCCGAAATACCAGTTCCACAGCTACCTTATTTAGATGACATCCTGAGCGAGTCGGTGGACATTAGCTTCCCAGGACGAATCTAGCTCAGATTTTCCTATTGGCGAGTGACCTTAACTTTTGTTCTCAGAGTGAGCTCAACGACCCAGTAAGAGACTCAGGTCTTTCAAAAGATGCAGCCGAATATCGAGGCGAAAAAACAAAAACCTGCTATCATCTGGAATCTCATTTTCGTGGCACAGGCATCGAGAAAGAGGATTTACTCAGTTTTTCTCCAAAGAGGGAAATCTTGGTTTATTGTAATGATGTTCATGGGCTAATGAAGTGCTTTGAAATAGAATATGATTCATCAGAATGGCGAAATTCATTGATTCTTCGAAAACTAAACTCCAAGCAGTTTTGCTGCATAATGAAAATGTATTTGAACCTCTTCCTGTGGGACACTCGGTTCAGATGGGAGAAAATGAAATATCATGAGCATCAATGGATGGTTTGTGGAGATTTAAAAATACTAACCATGTTGGATCATCAGGGATGTTAAGCAAAATATCCTTGCTTTCTTTGTTTATGGGGTAGTAGAGCCAGACAACTGTACTGGACAAAAACTGACTGACCACCATAAGACACTTTAACCCAGGCGAGAAAAACCTGATCAATACGACCTTGATTCCGCCAGAAAAAGTTTTATTACTACCTCTTCATATTAAATTGGGGCTTATAATGCAGTTTGTCAAATCACTGCCAACAGATGGGGATTGTTTCAGATATCTGTGTTCCAAGTTCCCGAAACCGTCTGAAGACAAGTTAAAAGAGGAAGTTTTCACTAGACCAGGCATGAGAAAACTTTTATCTGATCCCCTCTTTTTAAAAACAATGGGAGAAAAGGAAAAAAAGCGTGGGACTTCCAAGAATGTAGTGCACAAGTTTTTGGGGAATACTAAGGACCCTGAGTACAAAACCACTGTACAACGAACGCTGGCAGCGTATGAATCTCAATAATGCAAGATGAGCTTAAAAGTTCATTTCTTACTCTCCCATATTGACTATTTTCCTGATAACTTGGGAGCCTACAGTGAAGAACAGGGTGAAAGATTTCATCAGGATGTCTGTGACATCAGGAGACGTTACCAAGGAAAATGTTAATACGTTAGCTGACTACAGTTGGATGCTCAATAAAGAAACTAATAATAATAAATTTTATTGTCAAAGAAGCAGCACAAACTGGTATGACCACCTGGAGGACAATAAACTAATTTAAATAGGGGAAGAAATCGGGAGTGAGTTCAGAGAAGCATCAAAGAGAAGAAAAAGTTTCACAAGAAAAATGAGTAGGTCTAAAATTGTGTATAAATATCAGAAACAAGTTTTTGATTACTTTTAAGAAAATGAAATGTTTAGTTCATTGTAAATTGTTTTTTATAGAAAATTTGTCTTTATTTTGCAAAAATCCTACTCGTGATGGAATGTTATGGAAGTCATTTTTCGAATCTGCGACCTTTAAAACACATAATTCAGCAAAAATATCCCATGCAGCTGGAAAAAATGTGTTTTATTGCAGACCTGTGTTATCGGGCAAAAATCAATGCCAATTTTTAAGAGTGCAGTACTAGTTTAATTCTACGGTGCGGCGTCGCCTCGACGATAAAAGCACGGTGGTAGGAAAATTCAAATGGAAAGAACTTGGTATGTCCAATAACATGAATTATTAACAGTCTGGATTTTTTTGGGGTAAGATGCTGATTTAGCGACAGGAGTATTTTTGAAGTTTCATCAAGATACCGAATTTAATTTTCAAGACATTTACGTAAACTGGAAAAACAAAGCCAGTAAAAAATTCACTATCATTAAAATCGATGGTTAATCAAATATCAAATTCTTAATTTCTCATCATCATTTTTTTTTGTAAACTGCTGTTAGGCGAAAAGATGTTTTAACCCTATATACGCAATAAAATGTCAAACCAAACATTATTATCAAGAAGACATTTCGGACACGCTAACCTTTAAACTTCAAGATCAAAATTATGCATTACCATTAATTTTAATTTACGTGTATGTATAGTTGATAAACTCCGACCAAATTATTACGTGTCCATATCTTTTGAGAATTTGACGAATTCGGTCCTGGAGAGTTTGTTCTCAAAGTTTCTCGAGGGTAACCTGTGTAGTATGTAGGTATAAGAGTGGAATCGAATTCTGTTCCCTTGATTACTCGCCAAAAAGAAGTTGAAAAATCGGTTACAATCTTGAGAATTAGAGTTTGCATTACAGTAAAAATTTCCCTGACTTACACTTCCCGGTAGCGGATACTTTTTCACTGGAAACTTCTAAAAACTAGACCACCGACAGCGATGGTCTAGTGGTGGTGCCTTCGCTTCCACGATCCCGTTCAAACCCTGCACGGCCGAACTAGGTGAGGTTTTCAGCTGGGGTTTCCCTCACCTACTCAAGACAGATGTCTGTTTGGTACCTAAAGTTCCCTGTCAACCCAACATGTCTCCTTCCCAATTCCCTTACCCAAGTCCAACGGTTTGGTGGAAGAGCAGGCCTCATGACCTGAACCTCGCGTAAAGTCATAAAATAAATAAATAAATAAAAAGTGGACAATCTCCGTAACGGACGTTTTTTATTCAAGAATAAAATTACTCTCTATAATGTACAGCAGAGGGATAATATAGATCCAGTCGTAGGAATATTCTCCCTCCGACCATATAAGTATTTTTCTCTACAGTTCAGGCAACGTTCTACTCACCTTTTCTCAATGGTTCCTCGATCCATTGCACTGCACATTGCATGTTGCACTTCTATGTGCATATCGCCGAACCTTCAATGAAAGTAGAGGAAACATTTAAACTAAGTTAAATCAATCGTTTGCTTAAATATTTTGTGTCAAACATATTGAAATGATTTCAATGTGGAGATGTTTTCACTTTACCTACATTTTCTGATCGGTGAAATGTGGAAAATTACTGTGATCTGTGAATAAAGAAAGGTCTAGAATGCATATAGTTTTCACTTCAAGATTAGTTTATGTTGAGGAAAACTATACTGTCTTTCCATCCTGTTTTGAATTAATAACATTCAAAATATAAGCGTGAATTTTGAGGATTTATTTGCCGAATTGTTTTTGATAAATTACAAAATACATTGCTCTTATTATTTTGGGCACTTCTGTTCTATTTAAGGATACTTATTTGATTCTCATTTCCCAACAGCGGACACTTTTCGCAGATGTTTTATCAAAAGTTTGTTACACTTCGCTGGTTTTACGAAGTGTAGAAAATAAAAATTGGTGATAGTAATTGTAATTACTGCAGGCAAATGAAGAGTTTTTCGTCTGTATACTCAATGTATTCATTCTATTATAAAATAATAGAATTGGCCCAACTGATTCATCAACTTCAGATCAATAATTTTTCTTATATTCCTGCCGACCTTAAACTAAGAACTACATACCTGGAAAATTGATTTCTGCCCTTTGCGTACTTTTGGTAGAGGCAACATGCACCAAACTTAGTATGTGGCATAATTTCTGCCTTCCCACGTGAAACTTTTTTTAAAAAAATAACCATTGGGCCTACGCGGGAACCAATCCATGTGTGTCAGAGAAATGTGTGTTTTCAAATAATCCCCGATAACTCGAGAACTGGACGGCCTATTAGGACCATACAAATAGCTGCACATTTTCGTATCCTATAAAGTTTAAATGCTCAGGAGTGGAGAAACTTGTAAAACAAACACAAGAGAGGAGTGAGATACTTGCGGAGTTCCACAACTAATTAATGATACTAATTTACTATGTAAACACGCCAACGCTCAAAAAGTTTTATCTAATCTCTCGGCTTGGTTCCATGCAAATAGCCTCATACTGACAAAACAGTGTCTATGTCATTTCGCAATAGTTTCACAAAATCTTTACTCCAGTTTCTCTTTCTTTAAACGGAACACAATTAAAAACTTTTACGAATATAAAATTTCCAGGTCTCCATATGTAAGACAACCTCAAATGGAATTGTCACGTTGACAATCTTAATTCCCAATTAAGCAAATTGTGTTACGCATTCCGAATCTTAGTTAACGTAGTTAGTCCACATATTTCCCGTTGCGTATATTTTGCAAACGTTTACTCCCATTTACGTTACGGCATTATCTTCTGGGTCAATTCCGGTCAGAGCATTCAAACTTTCAGAATTCAGAAGAGTATAGTTCAGTTAATTTGTAAATCTCACCCCCGAAACTCTTGTAAAGGAATTTTATTTAAGGAATTAAACATCTTAACACTTTCCTGCATTTATATTTATGAAACAGTCGTGTTTGTTAAGACCGAATTACTGCAGTGCTTCATATGAAACTGTCTCGTTCACGAACACACTACTCGTAATAGGAATAATATTCATCGTGCCAGAGTGTCAACCACTCTTTGCCAAAAAGGACCATATCATTCGGGAATCATTCTATATAACTCCCTCCCCAAAAATATAAAAGATATTCAATATAGCTCGAATGAAATAGAATCTCTTCAATTCCGCGGTTAAAAGCTACCTCCTGTACCAGTGCTTCTAGAATGTAAAAGAATTTATTGATTTTAATAAAAGTTAAATCCGTCTTGTACTTTTATCAGGCCATTGCTGTAATACTTTTAAAATAACTTATAACAATTTCAAAAACTATTTTCTTGCTTGATTGTGTTGTGTCTTATGGCTCATAAAATTTAGTTTTATGTGTACTGAACTTTGACATGGTTGTGTACATTAATTATGTAGCCCCATTCTGGCCCGGGGATTTTTCTTCGGTTTTTCTTGGGGTAGAGGCGGATTTCTTATACAGGTTCTCTAGGCTTTTGTCTAGGGGCGCGTCTATTTAAACAATAAATCATGAATTTAGTGTTATTTCAATTCTTATGATTTATAAACAATACACTCAGAATAATCAATAGTTCGATAATAATTCGTACATTGATATAAATTTGTGTGTTAAATTACAAACATGTTGATATTCTATTAGTATTACTACATGAAGCTCACAAATCGGTGAAAGAGGTCTCTTTTACCACCTTTCATCCCTTTGACTCGTGCAGCTTTGTTTTCTACGATTCTAATGATATGTTTCCCACGTAAATAAGTGTATGATATGAGGTTTATATGAGGGGAAGGGAACTCCACATGTTTGAGTATCTATGTTTATGAGAACATACCTATTGTTCTCATAAATATCCTTCTTTATCTCTTAAATTTGTGTAATAAAACAATCCAACACGAGCACGTTTCGAATAAATTAAGCAGAGAATCATCAAGAACGTTTCCCTAATTAGCTATAAGCGTCAATGGAAAAAATGGAAGGAGACTTTCTTAAATTCATAATATTATTTTCGAAAAAATAAATTACGCTTGTAATCCAATTTTTGCTCCATTTTTATTTATATAACTTTCTTCCCTTATGTTGGGCAACCGTTATTGCAGTGCTGTACTGGTCAAAGCAGTGATCAGTTTTATTTCAAGATGTATGGAAAGTCACTTGATTCTTTTTGCGATTTGTTTCACATCCTCGCGCAATCGTTGCGTCAGGAGTTCGTCACGTTTCCATTATTATTGGCGTTCACGCGGTTTTCATTCACAGTAGACAAAAGGATGCTTTTTTCATTTGATCTATATTTTCTTATACCTAACAACAAATTAACTTCCTTTAATGACATATTTAGTTACTAAACTTTGATTTTTTTCAAATATCTTCTTTTGATTTCTATTGATCTTTTACCTGTAATATTAAGTTCTCATATTCTCCTTAAATACCGCAAGTATTCTTATCTCTCAACTCCATATTCTATATCCTCTTGGTCATTTGTGGACTGACATTTCGTTTTCGATAATTTATATTTAGCCAAATATGTATAAAATTTGCCATAGGATATCACAAACTCCATAGTTATTTTCATTAATGATAACTATTTCCTGTTTTCTTTTAACATTGCAAATGTAGTTTCAATGTTACTAAACCTTTCATCTGGTATAGTATCCCACCTTGTCTGCAAGCAGATCAGTAACTTTCTCACCTGTATCGTTTTCCAATTTTTCATTCCTTCAAGTATGATTTGAGAATCGAAATTCATTGGTTTCCTCCTCTAATGTATCGTAATTTCATTTTTTATTTCCAAATTCACAGGTATGATCCCCATCAAAATCTTGTACAGCATGTGTAAAACTGTTTTGTAACATGTACTCCATGTAATTTTTCCAACTTTGTATTTTTTAAATGTTTTTTTAACGGGCATTTTTCGAACTCGATCTTCCGACATACTCACGCCATACGTTATTATGGCACTATAGCTTCCTTACATATCTTTCCTAGTTCATGCTGTCTTACATTTTTATTGTTTACATTTAATTATTTCTTCCAAGTATAAAATAAGTTTCTGAAGAAGCAATTTTTGATCTAGGTATTTATTTTATGCTTTTTGGCGAGGTTCAGGTCATGAGGACTGCTCTTCCTCCTAACAGTTGGACTTGGGTAAGGGAATTGGGAAGGAGATATATTTACTTTTGTAGGTATTTTGACCTTTTATTCCACAACTTCAGTATGGGAACTCCTAAGTGCCTTCATTCACGAATCATAACCTCTGTTTTCTCTCGTGACATTTCCAGTCCAAAATCTTTACAAAGTTTATTAAAACGGTCGAAAGTTTTACAACATGTTTGTCCTAAAACCTATTGTCTGCTATCACCTTCTATAAAACACTATCATCAGCATATGCTATAATTTCGATACCACTTTTTTAGTCCAGAAAAAGGGGAAATTTACCTGGAAAATGTAGAAGTTTTCATTTTGACTAATTCTTATGTATTTGCGGTCGCTAAATCCAATTTCAAGATTGTGAAAAGATATCTTTGCCGCATAACACAATACTTTTAAAAAATTGGAAGAGTACTATTTTAAAAAAATATTTCGGTTTTTATTGGTTTTAGTGCAAAAGTATTTCTTTCCTGAGCGACATTAGAAAAAAACAACTTTATTTCTGGTCAATTTTTAGTTACTGGAGCTAGAGCGCGCCGCGTTTTTGCTGAAAAATACGCATTTTGTGCAGCGCGTAACTATCACAAAATAGGCATTTCCATGAAAGTTAACGACAGAAAAAAACATGGCATGAAAATTAAAGTATAATAAAAATTACACTAATATTTAAAATGACACTAATAGCATATATTTCTTTCGAATAGCAACGGTGCTGCATGCAGTTACGTGGGAAGATAAAAATTTGATAGCAATATTAATTCATATTTTCCATCATTTTGCACATTTAATTTGAAATCACTTCAAAAATGATATTTGTTTTGCTTTTGTATTGTAGAGGTACACTTACACAGAATTTATCGAAATTTCGAATTTAAATGGATGAATTAGGGTAAAATGTTATGCTTTCTTTTTTTTCCACTTTTCCTCACCTTATAGAGATATTAACTGGGTTTTTGTATGTAAGTGGTGTTAAATCAGATCTAAAAAACATTAATGAAATTTTCTATATTTCACTTTTGAATGAATGTGACTTTTAATGAATTGTTCTGACTGCTTCGTTATGCAACGCACAGAGAAAAGGACTAGAGACGTACGACATTTTGAGAGGATGTTGATACTGCAATGTACAGACTCAATGAATGTCTCAAAGAAAGGATCTTTCAAATTTCCTATTTTTAAGAGAAGATTTAGAGTGAAATGTGCTCTTTTGAACCTCACAAATTTAGATATCTTCACGGATTTTGTATGTGAACATGATTTTTTGACTATCCTTAATTATAAAAAAGAATAAACTGTATCAGTGCAATTATTTCGTGCCATACCGTGACGTCATTTAATTTTAAATATATCTCGAGTTAATGAAGATATGCTACTGACGTATATAAATGAGCAAATAATTAATCTCCTGTTTTCTTTCGGCCAGTGGCGTATTTCCCATGGGCGGGAATGTCATAATTTTTTTATTAATCTTGAATTTTTACCACACAGACTATCTACAATTAATTTTGGTATAATAAATGGATGACAGTAAACGTATTTATTAAATAATTACTTTTATAAATATTAAATCCGCCACTGCCCTTGGACCCTTGATCGGAATTGATGGGATGGTCCTTCGCTTATTTCCGGAGAGTAACTTAGTTTATTATACCCTAAGTGGCCACATGCAGTTGACAAATGCTATTTGACTATGAAGTTTATTTATTTAATTATCAAGAACTTGACGTATGTAATATAAGAAAATGCAGAGAAAAGCAACAAGGAAATATAAACAATTTATCAATGTTGGTAAATATGTGATTTTTTTCTGTGAGTCAATGAATGTATTACTCATAATTAAATAACATCAATGTAACAAAATGCAATATCATCAACTAATAGAATGTTTTTGGCAAAATGTTTTTAGGGCTCTAATGAAATAGATGTTGTAGAGCTCTCCCCAAAAGAATTGTTTTACCCTAACAATTATGTGTGAAATTGTTGCACTGATTTCGAAAATTTCTAGGGTATCTTTCATTTTCCTCTTCCCCCAGGGGACTTACATCTAGTAAGTACGTGTTTGGCGAACACGGGGCCACGAGCTGAGTCTGGCATTGCTCCCACTTGTACCATGCTCCTTCCTTTCTCTTTTCTGAACTCCCTTGGTCACCTCTTGTTCTTTTCGATCCCGACGCTTTTAGGGCTAGGGTATCTTTCATTTTCCTCTTTCCTCTTCTTTTTTTTGTTTTTAGGAAAGTGTTTTTAGGAAAGTGTTTTTAGATATGAATTTGTGTTTTGAGTTGTAATGCAGGAGGGTTTTTAGTGGGTATGGCTGAGTCTTTCGGCGAGTCCCACACGCGGGGAGAGTCATGTTGGCTCTCCCTAGTGCGTAACTGCATTTTCCCTACCTGTACAAGTTTTAAGGGCTCTAATGACCTNCCCTAAAGCCCCACAAAAAAAAAAAAAAAGATTTCGAAAATTATTAATGAAGAATTAAACTTAGAAAGAGATTAGAACATAGTTGATCCAGCAAATAAATAACGTATGGACATAAGTATCGAACAACTGAAATCATTACAAAACTAAATATTTCAGCCCGTTTCAGCTAAACTTAATCAGCTGAACTACTCTTAATCGAATCCGAGTTGGCGTAGGAAGATGCAGATATGAGCTGGCTAAATGGGGATATATCACGGGATATACGTGTGACAATGGAGAAATATAGAATACAGATCACATATTAACGTGCTCACAGTACGGTTTAAAAAACGGAGACATTGCAGATGTGCATAACACCTATTGACAAAACCCTCGAATGGGTGAAGAATATACAATTATCTTTGTAAACATAATGTTTTAAGGTTAATTTTATTAGTTTATAGTTTGTATTATGTCATATTTAATGTTGTCTGGAAGACTGAAGGAATGTACTATTACAAAACTTCAATTACAGGTTGCGGGATTTTAACCTGTTTTTCAACCGTAGTGATCGAGGCATTTATTGTACCGAGGAACAAGTTTCTCATTGCCGCGTGTGTATTTTTTTCAGCCTATTTTTATTCCATATGGGATTCATGTGTAGTAGTGAAACAACAAACTCAAAAACTATATAACTAAGATATGGAACATCCAAAACAGAGACGTTGGATGTCTGCTAAGGTGTTCCTGATCCACGACAATGCCCGGCCTCGTGAAATTGTAGAAACACAGCGGGAACTTCAACGTTTGAAGTGGAAAAGTTTTTGGACAGCCTTCTGGCATCAAGCGATTACCACCTATTCCCCAACTTTTGGGTGGGAAACAGTTCGCAAAGGATGAGAACCTAAAACAAGCAGCAACGTCCTAGCTTAAGACACTGGTGAAGGTAATAACGTATTCAGAAACGTATTTCTCGTAACAATAAGTGCCTCGGTCACGGTGTCTACATAGGTTAACGTTCTATAACATTGAAAATTTAGTTTTGTTATGATATCTTTTGTTGTTTAATACTTAAGCCCAAACGTTCTTTCCTTTCTGGTCAACCCTCATTACAAATAATTAAAACTACTTCCTCAATGAATATTTTCAGTATTTTGATGCGTTAGGAAGAGTGAATCAAGATGAGGGATTGAATTGTGACATAAAGCTTTACCCAAATTGAAACTCTTTAACTCTTGAATGAACCTTATCCAGACTACTAGGGCTTTTGGGGGCCATACGCAAACAGGTATATTATATTAATGAAAGGGGTGAGACCATTAACGATTTACAAGTCTTATCGTGAATACGTCAGCTTATACAGCGTGTTAAAAGATCATTTGGGTACCTCCTGCTTAACCATGTTTATTTGCTTAAATCGTGAAATTTGTGCCGAAACTCTTAACATGAGTTGTGTTCGAGACTCTTGAATCTTGTTCTATCCAAGGCACCTCCTTGTGGTAACAATATGGTAATGCAAAGATACGATAATGGAACATTGCACTTGCAAAAAAGTAAGCCTGCACTGTCGGTTGTTGTACGCACGGTAACAAGAATACTACGTTTCTTGATACCATGGTTGTAACCGTGTGTACCCAAAGTCATGTATCTTTACTCAGAGAAAGTGTAACCTAAGGAAAAAAATACACGGGAAATCAATTTGTTGTCCTTAACGTGGTCATATACTATTCTCTTGACTATAAATTATTAATTTATTTATTGCCAGTCTAACTAGCTTGATGTTGGTACAGCTTGTACAAAGTGTAGCTAATGATTTACTTCGCCAACGTCCTTAAGCAGCATAAGTTTACCTTACGTTATGTTGGCAGTACTTTTGGATTTCTTTAAATTTAAATCTATCGCATATACCGACCAGCAATTGATCTCACTTGCTCTTGTGGAGCTATTGTATATTCATTCTCTATCGAGCTTAAATATATGACCTTGTGTTGTTGTTTGTTGTGTTATTAACTAATATATTTATACACCAAATAGTCGCATTTGTGGCTACTATTATTATAATGCGGACATTACTTAAATTCGAAAAATTTGGCAATTCGTATTAGGCAGCCATATTGGATTATTTTCGGTAAATTTATATGTATTTGAGCAAAATAACAATCCTCTGCTTGTCTACACTACGCTAAACAGCTTAATAACTCAATTAAACCACCATCTCAACAAAAAGATAGCATATTCATAAGATTTACTTGCTCTGACTATGAATAGACCGACAAGTAAATAAGACATTTCAGTGACATTTGAATTCACAACTTCCGAGTACTTACTCGGGGAGGGATACGTCTACGGCGAGGAGAAAATTGCGGTGGACCGGGACTCGAATCCGGGACGTCCTGCTTTGGCCGCTGATGAGCTGCCACTGCACTACCGTAATTGACTCGACTCCCAAAGCCCATACACACATCCACGTGGCCTGATCAGGCAAGCCTGTGTCACATCCCATACAGGTTTGATGACAGGCGGCCGTCGACGGCCTTAGACGATACGCCCTGTATATTGTTGCGCTTACAGAATACGGACTTGATCTTCTTTTTTCATGGACAAATCACCCATATGCTACTTATCGTGCGGCCAAAAATGGTACAAGGTTCATTAAATTTACCACCAATGAAAATGAAAGTTTGGTCGATATGGAATGCGAAGGAAAGGTTTTTAAGGTCTAAAAATGAATCTGCATTAGTTCTTTGAAAAGGGATAAATTACATAATAAAACATCTGTATGTACTTGTTTTGTTGGTCACCATGTGTTTATTTCATGTGCATATTATTTTTGCTAGTACTACATTTTCCATACATACTGGCAGGGTTATACTGCAGTACAATTTGTGTTGAGGTGATTCAAGCTAATTCTACTATTTCACTCTATTTTTGCATGATATCAAAAGAGACTTGACTCAATGCCAAACTAAGGAGGAAGAAAAGAAAAGACAACATGAGTTGGAAATATTGTTCATTTCCATTTGGTATGTCTTGGATTCATAAGTAATGGGAGAAGACTGCTTTCCAGTGCTCAGTTTGTCCAATGCTCACATTGACATCTCCAGATTGTCTATGTATGTGATCTTCGTAATCCTCCATGTCCACTTCTCCACCGGCAATGCGGCTGCCAAACCCCGTGTGAAAACTCAAGTAGCGTTGCTGTGAAAATAGAACACCGAATTCGTAATATTAAACAGTCGAACAATTCGAAACGTACTAAACAATAATGATTGAATCATACTCTTCATTGGAATCAGCTGTAAAATATGACAATGTACAGGACGTGAGTTATATGAAGATCCCGGGGAAGGTGCTCGGTAGCACTGATCGTCAGTGCGCATGAGCTAGCAGTGACTCTCACTACACAACCGTCACAGCGAAAGGCGGCTTCAGACATTCGTCATTCGGCGAATGGAGAGCATCGCTCGCCAATGCCATTGCTCGGGTTCCTTTGATGTCTCCAAAATACACGCTGCGGGTTGGGCGAACACCAGTATTTGTGAGGCAGCTAAAGGCAAGCCACCCATCCACACTTTTCGCTATTCGACGAATGGTCGCTCGGTATTCGCCGAATGAGGAATGTTTGGAGTCGCCTTAATACAGTAACAGCGTGGAGAAGGGTGAGAAATTTCCCCCTCCACTACCGACAATCTGCACTAATAATTTCATCAACTTAAATCTCCTCTTGCTCAATCTTAGAATATGATATAGACCGACGATTTGTACTGTAGGGTCCAAGGGGGAGTGAAGTGAAGCCAACAACCTCTCCTCCCCAAATACCAACCTCACCTTTCCGTGGTGGACCCTATTACTACAAACGAGGCTCTGGTGTCCGAGTATGGGTGGGATAACCTGTCGTGAGAGAAAATGCTCCGACATTGCCAGAATGGCAAAAGACGATCTGGACTCTTAAGACAGCAGCCCTGTCGCCAGACTAGGGATCTTTGGGCTAATAACTCATGGAAACCCGAAATTATACTTATTTTCAAAGAGTCAAATAGAAGGTGCCTTACTGATCTGTTGGTGAATATTGGCAAGGGAAAAGGTATGAAGTAGCTTTGCTGTAATGAAAACATAAGCAGCAAACAGAGTCTTGTAGAGAAAAATAATTGACTCCCTATGTTCCTGATGGAATATGGAAGAAGATTTGTACTGTGGGTTGTCCGTAATAAAATGGGAGAGAAGAAACTGTTAGGTATCGACCTCTCAGTTGGACATCCACTTGGAGAGGGTAAGGTAGTTTTTCGCAACGACTTGTGCGCAATAGCCAACAGTCAGAGGTGAGCCAAGCACATCGATGCGACAAAGGCAAAGATACTAACTTAGTTTAACCCTTCGGACAACTGTCACATAAGATATCTGGAACTATATAAGTCTTTGTACGCAATACTCGCATAACCTTACTAATGAGGATCAGTAGGACTACAAATTATTTGGTGGGACATTCTCCAAATGGGTACATACCAAATTATAATTTATTTAAGGAATTTAAACACAAATCCTTGATTTATGAAGGTAAAAGTTAATTGAAATATCTATAAAACGGCTTATGAAATTAACATAATATTATTTGCGAACCGCAAGGAATTACATTCTTTTCGATAGACCTTGTTTTAGAAAAAACATATTTCATATTGCCTTTATAAATTCTTAAGTTTCTCAAATCGAGAGAGAAACGGGTGAGGATTTTACATACTTCTTCACGCGATAGGCAAGATTGTGACGAGCATTACATAAGATTGACACATTCATATAATTGTTAGTGGACTAATATTGACACGCGAGCCCTAAAGCCCAGAAAATAATCGTAATATTGTTTTTGACGTTTCTCGCCGTGCATATTCTAGCGCTTTCTAGCAATACTTGCTTCAAAGTATTATTTAATCAGGATTCTATTCATGTCATGGATTTTACTCACAGTTTTAGATTGACTACCAGAACTATTAAGTCTGACTTAAAAAGAGCACTGTCTCACTTCTGGGATATCGATTTGATTGGAACGAGATATTATAACCTTTGTCAATCATTATTAAATAATATTCATAATCAATTTTTTCCAGTAAACAATTTTTAATTTATCGTTTCGACCAACTTTTGTTGTGTGTTTAATGCAAATTTTTTCAAAATTATAATAAAGGAACAACCATTCAAACATAACATTTGTAAAAGAAAAGATACATTCCATTCATAATTTTTGTTTTTAAAAAGGTCGATTATTCAGATTGTCTGCACCTCACGCTGAGACCTAGAACTCGCAGAACTCTTTCTGTTCCTTTCTCAATTAAATTTAAGTTTTCGACATTTTCCAATGATTTTACAAATTATATTTAATGATAAGTTCCCCCGTAATTACATGAGAAATCTGTGTAAAGTGGACACAAATGAACTAATTCTATCAACAAAAAATAATTTGCAACATAAATAAATGCTATGGATTACATGTAGGTTTTTCACGAATATTCCATCCGAAATAAGTTTTGATGCATTACGGAGACCTCTTGCGTAAATGTCAATTGCATTTATGTACGCAGAAAACATATCTTTGGCATCATATATATTTCTTGCATTATTGATATTTATGTTCAGTCCTCCAGGTTGTAAACCACCCTGCAAAATAATGAATGCTATAAAATGTATCAAATTAATCAAGTACTAAACAAAATTGTATCTGATAATTATGAATTGCTACTTACTTGCTCAATGACAGTTTTCATCAAAAGAGTAGGAAATGCTGCATCTTGATAGTGAATAGGATCTGTTATCTCAAGACCTCCAAACGCGCCATAACTATACAAAAGAGTTAATGTACGCATTAAAATTCGTGTTTTCAACGTATTACTTGAAATGAAATATTTCATAAATAGTAAAGTTCTAAACGATAATGTTCATTTCAGTTCAAGACGAATTCATTAAAAATTGAGGTCAGTAAACACATAAAAGGAATAGCGAATTAATCATTTGGCAGAGGTCATTTGTCGAGAGTCATATTGTTACCTGAACGGGTGTTTACGTACTACTATAAAACTGCATTGAAAAGAGGGAAATATTCGACGAATACGTTTATGTGATCATTTTTACCTCGTTGCATTGAACACGAATTGACAAGAATTTTATTTTTAACATTATTTTACTTTCGTCTGAAACATGCCAGCTCCGATACTGAAAATCAGTTGTGTTATGAGGAATAAACAGAATTCAGTCGTTCTCACAAAATCTGAGGAAAACATCAAGGAATTTACCAAGATTATGTACAATGTAGTCACTGCAAATGTGAGACAAAATTTAGCAGCTCACGTTCATCTCACCTTCACTTTTGTTTTGAAAACCCGCCTATTTGAAATTTTACATGAAAGTCCCCACGTATGTTTACAAGAGACTTCTCTAACTCGGGTGTCAGTGCCACCCCAATCGCGCTCCGCTTCCCTTATGTGTCATGGAGTAAAATTTTCACAAAAATCAAGAGATTAAAGCGCTTTTAAATGTCAGGGAAGGTCAATCTCTCGTTTACAAGCTATAGAAGATATGAAAAAACCCGTTGCGAAATCCACTCCCACACCATGTGAACCGTACCTGTTAAGAGGTGAGTTTTTAGATGTTCTAAAACTGCTCAGACGGATGTGAGATAGTCTAAACCACACAACTTAAAGAGTTCTCCACCCAGTGTTAGTTACTCCTTCGCAAAATTTTTACCACTTTTGAACATTTGCGTTTTCCTCATTTACATTGTTTGAATAGTGTCAAAAAACCTTGGTTTGACGTCACTAATTGTTCGCAATGAATTCCATTCAAAATTTCGTCTTGCAATCCAACCATTTGTAATGAGGGAATTTTAACCCTCATCTATCCCCTATACCCTTCAGGGTTGTCGGAAAGAAGTATGCAATACATGAGGATTTTCTAGGTGCATTTACACATCAAATTTAATCACCAAAACAGTTTTCCTTTTTCTGTCCAAAACAGAAAAAAAAAACTCGGAAACTTATTCTTTTCTCGTGTTGAGCAGGTTCAAGTGAAATTTAGACACCGATATCATGAGAACTACAGGGCTTGAAAGACTGTAGGCATCGACGTGTAATTTACTATTATTTCAATGTTGTGTAATGTACCCTCTGCGTCCAGCACAGTCATTCCAAGGTTTTTTTCTTGGGACTCTAGGGCTCGTCAACGTCCAGGGATATTTGCACACATCCTTTCTCTTTTCTTGATAATTTCGCCAGCGTTACCACGAGGGATCCATTATAATAATTTTACGGTTAATAGATAAATCTATCTTACGAGCTCTAGGGGCTCCAGAATGATGACCTTGGGATGTAAGCTACGCTGATTGGACAAACAACCCGCAGCACTCATTTGCTGAACAGGTAGGATTCGGATAGAAACGAACTTAGCTTCCTTACTGAATTCTTAGGTAAATCTTCTGGCCCTGGTTCCATTCATTATGAAATGCTCAGACAACTGAGTCTCGAATCGAAAGAGTACCTTCTGGATATCTTTAATCTTTCATGGTCCGAGGGAGTATTCCCTAATTCGTGGAAGGAAGCAACGGTAATACGTCCTACTAAAACTCGGAAAGGACAAGGCGGTCATTAGTAGTTATCGAAGCATTGCCTTGACGAGTAGCGTTGGTAAAACCCTGGAGAGAATTATCAACCGACGTCTCGTCTGGTATCTTGAAAGGCATAACCTGCTAAGTCGATCTCAGTGTGGTTTCAGGAAATTCCATTCAACCCTTGACAATTATTTCCCCTGCAAACAGCAATTCAAGATGCCTTCGACCGAAGACATGTCGGAATATTCTTTAACATCGAGAAGGTTTGATACCACTTGGCGTCATGGCATTTTATAACTACTCTATGCCTGGGATTTAGAGGACACCTTCCTCTGATGTTAGTCCGTTTTGGATAAGCGTTCCTTCCGCAACAAAATTGCAAGAGACACCTCGGATCTGCTTCTTCAAGAGAACGGTGTTCCTCAGGGTTCAGTCCTGAGTGTTACCTTATTTGCATTGGCCATAAACAGCATAACATCCGCTGTAAATAATCCAGTCCTACACCTCTTTTGTCGACGACTTTGCCATTTTTGTTCATCACAGTATGTCACAGGTGCGGAGCGACAAATCCAACTCATCCTCAATAGATTACACCACTCGTCAAAGACGACTGGCTTTCGTTTCTCTGCTGAAAAAAACAAGCTGTGTACTTTTCAGTAGGAGAGCAAGCCTTCTGGCAGAATCTCACCTCGCCCTGGGGGACAACGTTCTAAAATTCTATCAAGCATTCATAAAATCTCGACTCGATTATGGTTGCGTTGTATATAGCTCTGCTCGTGCAAGCTATTTAAAGAAGTTGGATAGTGTCCACCATGCAGGAATCCGACTAGTTACGGGAGCGTACCGTACTAGTCCCATTCCCAGTTTGTATGCCGAGAGTAGCGAACCATCTCTTTAAGACGCTTTTGCCATGTGCTTACTTTACCCGACAATCAGGTACACAACGCAGTATTTCTTCCTTCCTCTTCTTCCATCCGTTTCTACAACAACAGACTGAGAGCAACTAAACCTTTTGGATATCGCTCCAAACAAATTTTGGAAACCTTGATTATACTCACACCTAATGTCTTAAATCAAGATTTCAGTAAGACTCCTCCTTGGGTTTTGCACAAGCTGAAGATTAATTTCGATCTTCTGCATCATGACAAGAAGAACACTCCTACCGCCATGTTGAGGATATACTTTCACCTAATCCTCGACCAATACCGGACCTATATTTCTGTGTTTACAGACGGGTCGAAGCAGACCGATCGTGTCAGCTGCTCCGTGGTGTTCCCCTGTTAGACCTGTGCAGCGTTTACATCGCTGAGTGCTAGGCCATATTGAGAGCACTGCGATCAACCAAGTGTTCCCGCGAATTAAATTTCCTGATTTGTTTTGATTCTCTAAGTGCCCTTCACACAATCCAGACTTTGTATAAGCTGATCCAGAACACCCAGGATGAGCTTCTCTCGCTCCAAAATAATGGAAAGAACATAATATTTTGCTGGATTCCCGGACACGTGAAAATAAGAGGAAATGAGGAAAAAGACGTTTCCGCAAAGGCGAAATGTCTCAAGAATCGCGTGGATTTCTTTACGATTCTAAAAAGGAATATCCTAAATTCTATCAAGACAAGGATTCTGAGTGAATGGAACAATGAGTGGTTGGCTGTTGAAGGAAATAAGCTCCGACTTATCAAATCTTCTGTTAAGGCATGGACCAGTTTTTGCAGGTCAGCCAGGTGCGACGAGGTCTTGCTAACCCGCCTGCGCATAGGACATTGTCCTCTCACTCATCGGTATCTCGTACTACTTGATGATGAACCCGTTTGTGAGGAGTGTAGCTCTTCTCTGACAGTGTTACACCTACTAACTGATTACAGAAAATACACGAGAATGCGGAGACAAATTGGTCTGGCTTCAGATTCACCGACAGTTCTCGGAAATGAAACGGATGTTAACAAACTATTGAATTTTATGAGTAGATCTGTGCACCTCCCACAATTTCTCGGGAGGGTTTAAATTTGCATTCTTCTTTCCTCTTCCCTTTCGTCTTTCCTTTTATCCTTCCTTTCCGTAATTTGAAAATTATAATTTTCAATTTTTTTTCATTTTTGATATAATTTGTTGGGCAACTATTCTTTTTCTTTTCTCTCATCTTTGTATTTAGATATTTGTTGAATTCGGGAGGGTTTTAGTGGGTATGGTCGAGATATTCGGCGAGTCCCACACACGGGGAAGAGTCACTACAACTCTTCTCTATGGTGCGAAACTGCATTTTTCCCCACCTGCAAGGGCTCTAATAACCTTGACAAGCCCTAAAGCCCTTCCTCCAAAAAACACGTGCCCGGAGAGTGAGAGCTGTGAATTCCTTATTAACTAAATTGATGTGAGTGACATCGAAGTTAGGAGTTTGTACAGTAGATTACTCACGCCGAGATTTGTTGTAATGCACGTTTCGACATGGAGGTGTGAAACAAATCTCAGCGTGAATGGCGCGGTTTCAGTGATACTGGGTCAGTACCAAGCTGTATCAACGCGTGTTTCAGGATCTCTAAGACTGCGGATTGAGTTTTTAGAAAAATCCGATACCGTTCCAAGTTCCAACGTTTCGCTGTGCCAGTTGAGTCTCGTAGTTAATAACTACTGGTTTATTGACTATTTAAATATTTGAACCGGTATTTAAACAACGTAGGTCGCATTTGTTTAAATAGTTTATTCTATTAATGGTCTGGAAAACATAAGTGGGAGAAAAAGATTTATTGGGGTAACTATTTACATTTTCCAGCTACATCCGTGTATGTGGAACTCAAAAAGTAAAAACTAGGTTAAACTTGTTCAATATTGTGAAGAAAATAGACTGAAATGAGGTAGATTCATTTTTGTTAATAAAAACATGACAACTCATCATCGATACTGAGTCAGCGTGTGGTCGTGTTTAATGGAATCATGTTCTGATACATTTCATGAAACGTCTGAGCCGAGGTATGAATCGACAGAAATCTCAACACGTGTAGCGTTATATTTTTCTTACAATTTCTTGCATTTAAATGGTCTGATTTTGAACAGTTTCCCTCCCTGCATTATGACTACTTTAACTCGGAGGACAGGTTTGGGGTTGATTGCTCATTATTTCTGCACACTCTGTGCTGTAAATTTTTCGGTGAGATCTTTATGATCGGCTTTCGGAATTGTGCGTGCCGGTGCAGAACGAAGGTTGTACAAGTCATTACAACACAATAAACGTAGCCGTAAGTCGTTCTGCTCCAAACAAATATTCAGATAACAATAGCTACTTACGCACTAGCAAGAAAAACTTCATTCGAAGGTTGAATGTCCAATTTGTAATGCCGCTCGGCTCCGTAGTGACGCAAAAGACAGAGAGCGGCAAGGGCACTGGAAGCGTAGCTGTGCCGAAGCACTTGAGTCGAATTGTGCAACTCTTGAAAACGAGGTTGGAACAACAATTGACCACGATAACTGATCCTTTCTTTATAATCTAAAAGAGAAACATAAAAGACAGCTTGAAAACAGAGTCCTTTTAACGATTGTTTCGTACTGTACAAGAATTCTGGCACCCCTCTTTCTTCTTGCCATCGCTCCCTCCCCTACTGCAAGGCGGAATTTTATCACCAGTTTTTCATTCTTAGAAATAGAAGCTTGAAAATGATTAGTTATTAATTAAGGAACTGACAATTCATCTCCTTACATATATTAGGAGATTTTTTCATACTTATGTGACTTCTCAGTATGGATTCAAAGTACGAATAAGGTTTCACTGTGTTTAATATATCAATATAATTCGTTTTGTTTCATTTAAAGTTCCCTAAACATTTTTTCCCATCAAGTAGCCTATTTCCAATTAACTTGCAAATAAAAGCATTTTCCTTATTACACAAATCAAGAGTTTCTAACAGCTGTATTGCATGCTAAAAAAGTCCTGGTTAAGAATACCTTCGCACAAGTCGAATGAGCACGGTTCCTTTGACAAATAATATGGCGAAATTTTATTTTATTGCATAATTTTCTTCGTAAGATGTCTAGATATAGAAGTTACGTTCACCAAGGAAACGAATCAGTTCAAATAGATGAAAATATAGTGTGATCGGGCCTTGCAATATTCACGAGAAGAGGACAAGGGAATTATTTAAATGCATTCAAGAGAACCAGAAAGAACAATGAAAATAACGAATTCAATTGAGAAGAGGGGGAGGAAGCATTCATACAATGAAGCTAGTTCATTTACTAGTATAGTGCGCAGAAAGAAGAAAGGTTTCCTGTCTATTTTTATCTATGACAAGAAGTAAATTTTCTTAATTTCAATTTTTTTAAATTATAGCGGATTTTGGTGAGCAAATGATTGAGAATATTTCGTTTGGAAACAATTTATCTTGATATTCGTCAGGTACTGTCCTTTCCGAATTTCAGTTTTGAACGTGATAAAATTCTCCTAAAATTGTTCTATAATTCTATTTTGTTGCGTAAAGAGTAAGAAAATATCTTTGTCGATAGTGAAAACATACATTACCTGCAGTAATTTTCAACAGTCTGGAGTAATGACGAAGTTCTCGAGATATATCAGTATTCAAAATGTGACTGTATCCTTCGTTCACGTCTCGAATTAGGAAACATTCAGCTCCTAATCGATGAGTTAGGTCCAAACCCTTTTTCACTTGCACAGCTGCTGTGCTTACAACGTTTGCTTCTGGATTTGTGAAGGCACCGTTCTGATACCTAAGATGAGAACGAACAGAAAATATTTAAAAAAAACTAATATTTTAAACATAAACTGGGAATAATACCAATCGCAAAGGAAAGTGGTGGTTGGCAGCTAAGGATACTTAGTTTTTTAGATAGGGTTCTTTCTTCCATTTATGATTGACTTAAATTTATGATAATTAAAATTATTTAATTTAAAACATTTAAGATTATTTTTAATTTTATCATAATTATATTGCATTTGGACTCATTTTATTCGTAGTTTAATAAAGAATACAAATATTGCGTTATAATAGAAACAAAATGTTAAATAAAAAAAGTGTCATTTCCAAATTTTTGGTCCAAGGATCATTTCCAATTTTTCCAACTCCGGAGAGGTCGAGCGTTGTGCTCAGGTGGAGATCAGACGAGTTTGGGGAAGTGTCCTTATAGACCAGGAGTCCAATGCAAAAAAAACTCACTCATAAAACATACAGTCAGGGGGTAGTTTTCAAAATCACCATTTTTCGATAAAGAAATAATGATGTCGGCATCTTAAGCTCTGAAAGGACCTGTGTAACCGAATGCATACAATAAAATCGCTGCATCAATATGTACTTTGGTTGAAAAACTATTGTCTCATTGTTAGTGTGAACTGAAATGGCCGGGTATCCCGTATATATTTCGTCTATTCCCTGCGCGCGCTGCGTGTCGAATCTGTGTTTGGAAGTCTATGTGCTTGTTATCGTGTCGCGGTGCTTCAAAAATGTAAGTTTATTTGTTTTAACTTGTACATTCTACTTTTTTTATAAAATAATTGTAATGATCGGCTATATATTTCCTATCGACTATATATTCATATCTGGACAATGTTCCGAAAAAGACCACAATGTTTTTGCGAAAGAAAATACTTGCTTATAATATTTCATTTTTAGACACATTTGCACGATAGGTGAAGTGTTTATCAAGATACAATCTCTCCGTTCAGGGAGTTATTTTAACCTCTCCGTTCAGGAAGTTCACAATTTATCCATCATCAAATATATACGGGATACCCGGCCATTTCACTTCACACTAACAATGAGAGTTTTTCAACTAAAGTACATATATGCAACAATTTTGTTTCTATCGCTGCATTCGGTTACACAGGTCCTTTGTGATCTTAAGATACCGAAATCATTATTTCTTTATCGAAAAATGGTGGATAATTGTGATTTTAAAAACTACTCCCTGATTGGAGAGCTTACAGCACGAGAACGACTACATCTGTCTCAAAAATGGATACCTTTCTTGTAGGAAATCGAATGAGGATTATTTTTTCATACGGATATTTTTCTCAGAAACATAACCGTTTTGCGACAAAATGGCATAAACCGCAAACGGGCACCTTAGGGGTGGCTTTTTAAGCGTTAGTAAGAATTTTATTGCTGCCAGACGGCCTGTTTTGTACTACTCCCTGTCGTTGCTTATGCTGGATTTTTAAGTGTATGTCTTTTTGCATTGGGCTCCCGTACTAATAGCAGTCAACCGCCATTTCCTTCGAATATGGTATAAAATTAACACTTTGTCACTGCATCTTCTCCACTTTAGTAATATTGAGCGAGAACTTTTACAATTATAGCACGACTAAATACTATAGTTCTGGTGCTGTATGCAAAACAGTGTTAGGCGACTCGGGAACACTGAATATATAATTGTATTGTAAGTGAATAATTACTACTAAAAAGTTTGAAATTTCAGCTTCAGGTCAGTTTGCTACTTAACACTGGTGGCTAACTTGCAACGAACCCATACGCTTGATGTCGGTATTCCATGTAAGAGGGAAAGAGTGGTATGTATTCAGGGACAGTGCACAACTCTGCTTATATTGAGAAAAGTAATGAGTAATACTACGTTTCACTTGGAAATTATTTCATAAATTTGGATGAAATTTCATTTTTTAAGAGCATCACATCAAAGAAGTAACGTATGATGATTTTTTCCATTCTTCTTCATCATCAATTACGGCGTTCAATTTGTATTTTGTGTATCCTGTAAAATAGGTTTTAAAAAAGATTCTTTTCTATTTACATGCCTCAATTATTGAAAATAGATAATTATCTATACCTTCGTATTTCCAGAACGAAGTCATGGAATTCTATAGCGTCATCTTGGAATACTACAATAACGACGCAATAGAAAAGAACTTTGACGATAAAAATATAGATTACTTAAACTAAGTTATAAACCGCTCACTCACCGAAATCCTAGCTGGGATTTTTGCCATCGATTCAGAACCAACATAATTTTCAGCCGAAATATTTTCAACTTTCAAAAAAGTTTCGCCCTCCCCAGTTTTATTGCCACATGCGGACCATTTTTCAGTCAAAGAGACTGCGGACCGAATTAGGGATTGATTCATTCGATTCCTTTCACAGGCAATTTAAGAAGGATTGAAGAAAAAAAGATTTTGGGAAAAATTCATCCTTCAACTCTGTTTGCGTAGAACGTTTTGAGATCAGTTCTACAAAAATCACTTTCAGGTGTCCCAGAGTGTTGAAATTTCACATACAAGTACAGCATTAAACAATAACATTGCAATGAAATGAAATATAACATTTTGAAAATACACATTTGTGTAAAATTAATTTTATCCAGTATTTACGAAATAAACATAATGTTGGTGCAAAAGTACCGTGACAGTAAAACCATCAAACAATACTACTAGAACCAGAGGCAGATTTAGGCATAGGCAATTGCCTAGGGACGCAAGATTTTGGGGGCGCTAAAAGAAAGATGAAAAAATTATATGATTTGTAAAAAAAAGTGTGTCTTTGAAATATGTATTGCTTTCTAAAACGTTCTCTAAAAAATGGTTCTCAAGATTTTCGTTGGATCAGCAAAGACTCCCTACGAATTTAAAGTTTGTTAAATAGATTTATTTTAGGTTTTTAGATGGTTATATTGTTTAAACTACTTTGTACCTTATAATAAACAAAAATATCTAATTATTACTTTGTTTATATTGAGAGTAATAATTAACTCCCCAGGTGTAAAATATTAATGAATAAAACCCATTGCTCCGAAAAGTTTCGTGAACGCGCCCTAACGCCGATCAGCTGAATCGGCGCGACCTATCAGATACTGGTCGAGGCAGCCTGCACGCTGAGGGGCAGCAAGATAGAAGAAGCACGGGAGTCGCCAGGGACGCAGAGCAGTCTCCGAAGCAAGAACAGTAACTTAGAGAGCGACGGCAGTGGTGGCGACCTTAGGCGATCACGAGTAAAGAGCAGTACGAGACCATACCGTGGGGACGGGCGGAGCGCCGTCATATTGCGCGGCAGCTCTAGGTCATGAGTTGGTACGACTAGACGCTGCTGCACCGCGTCACCTGCCGACCACGCAGTCTCTCTACTCTGTATTGCCGTTGTCGGAACGACTCGAGCAAAGATGCTCGAAGCATACTGTATTTTGTAGATTGTAGGGGCAATGTTTTTCGTGTTCTCTTCTACAGAATGTTAATAAATGGTTCTTTTTGTTACGAATGCTTTGAATCTTCCTTCCAACCAAATCAGTTGTTTTCCTTATATTACGAGATCTAAGTAGGGAGGTTCGACCCGGCTAGCGGTTCTAGAATTGGGGCCCGGGAGTCATTCGTGATCCCTAAGAATCATTATTCCACGTGTTGAACTCCAATAGTTTTGCATGTGTAGTTGAGACAAAATATACATCTCAATATATTATAAACACATTAAAAATATACGTACATAGTAACTGCTCTGAAAGGGCCGTGTATTTACTGCTGCCTAGGGGCTCCAAACTATAAAATCCGCCTCTGACTGGAACGCGTACTGCTCATAAGTATTTAGTGATTTCCTAGCTCATACGGGTTGCATCAGTGCTCTAAGCGGGCAAAAACAGCACAGCGTCGTACCGCTTACAATGTTTTAGCGTTACATCTCAAATAAAACCTTTCGTTTTCACTCTACTCTTCCGAAGTGTTCAAGGACAATGACCGGATGGCAGACGAGGAAACAAAATGTGTTTCTGAGTAACAAGTGTTTTCGTGGAATTGACATTACCGCTAGAAAAGGGTCCGAGTGAAAGTGGTTGGGATAATGGCCAGACACATTGCAGTGAAACTCCTGTTCTCGTAAAAAAACATGTAATAATGCAAAATAAAAGTGCGTTAATAATTTACCCTCAAGCAGTATTAAAGTTATGGAACAGATAAATACATATAAACAGTAAGACAAACGTTAAATTCATTATTGTGTTGCTTTTTAATTTAAACATAATTTGTATATTATAATGAAATTAGGTAAATAAAACAAAAATACAGCTCTATGGTTAAGAAAAATAGCTGTGACGAACGTAATGCATGGTTTATTGTAACGCATGGTCTTGTGCAACGAACGTGGTTTTACCCACTTCCCGGGCAACCTCGGGCTTCCGATCGGCCTTAATGGCCGAACCCGTTGTCCAGTAGTATGTACATCAATGGGAAAAACAGAATTCAGAGCACGGCTTCATTTCGAAATTTTCACTATCTTTTATATCTTATGGTGAAATTCAGGCCATGAGGCCTTCTCTTCTACCAAAGCGTGACTTGAGTTAGGGAATTGGGAAGGAGAGGTTTTGGGTTGCCACGGAACTTATACCGAACCGACATTTGTCTGGAACAGAAAAAGTAAACATTGTACGAAAACCTTACCAAGTTCGATCGACTAGCGATTCAAACCTACGCTACCACCGCTGTAGGTAGAATGAAGGTTCGCTGTACCGCTGTTTAAAAGAAATTCCATTTAAATTGTTGAGTGTCCGAGTGATCAAAATTGACTTTAAAACGAAACAAAATACAACAAACCCCGTTTTAACAAAAAGCAACTAATTTTATTTGCATATGCCGTGCATAATATAATAAAAAAATAAACGACTGGTTGAGTTGTCTACTTCAAAGTTGACTTCCTTTTTATGACAATTGATGTGTTGCAACTCTTTTAAATTGCAACTAGTGGGTGTAGTCTGATTCTTTCATTTAGAACCACCTTAATAATTAACTTTCTTTTCCATGATTCCAGTTCGGATAATTGAACGTTCGGATGATGGACGCTCTACTATACTACTTGCCAACGCCCTACGAAATTGGGATGGTGTATGTTTGGGATTTTCTCTCTGATTGATTGAGCTAACATCGCTGTTTTGTATGAAGACGTCGTTAACTCAAATATCTCAAAACCATTTTCTGGAGTTTTGCGATGTTTCATTTTTATATGCTTGAAAAAAGAGCAAAATTATTTTCAGATGTTTGACGTTCACACTAACGGCATGGTATATTATTTTCACTATTTTTAAGTAAATATTATCGGAAAACAATTATTTCTGGCATTTTCGATATATCACTTTTAGTGGGAGGTGTTTAAAAATATTTTGTGTTGTCCTGTCTGACAGACTCATTCCTTGACGCAGGAAGATTGAGGCTGGTAACGAGAAATTAAGTCGCCAAAACTAGGGTTCGAATATTATGAGCAGTGGCTTTTTCAGGGATTGAATCCAGAGAACTCTGTTAATGTCGGTTGAGAATTGTGCGCATTTAAAAATCTGATGACATTATTCATTGCATTCACTCAAGTCTTTGCATATATTACCAGAATTGTAATATATGCAAAGACTTGAGAGAGGTTGTTTCATGGTTATCAACTTACAGAGTTAAATAGTGTCAATTTTCCTGGTCCACGCTAGCTTTCCATTTATGATTTATACAATGGAAATAAAACCATGGTACCAGATCCAGAAAATATGACAAAGCTACTGAAGTTTGCAGAAGAGGGTACACGCGTAAAAGTAGTTTGACAATTCCATGCCAAGTGGGCGTGGACTGGTTTGTAAGGAAAATTATTATTTCAATATTGTTTCATTGGACTCAATTTCTATTACTCATCCAACCTGTTAACCTTCGAGATGCCGTTTTTCCTTTTATCCCTTTTAAAGAAAATAGAAATCTCTATATTTATTTCATTGCTTCTCAAACATAAATTTCTCTTTCGAATGGTTTCCAAATCCACACCGATTGGAAATTTATTGGAAATTTTGTAAGGAATTAAAAATAACCTCATAAAGCTTTTTTGACAAGAAATAAAAATACTCATGATAAAACTAGTTTTTTCGAACATAAACCCTCTGAAAAAGCCTCCTCCTGTTTTTCTTTTCAAAGTTACGTGTACCTTTTTTTAATTAATTTCTTTAGGGAGTGGCGAAGTGAAAAATTCAACAGAAATTTAATAGTTCATTTTTTAGTAATTTCTGTACAGGATGTCTGCAACCGCAGAATTAACGGTAGATTTAGATACTACAGTAAGTTTAGAGTCTTAACGTATTTATTTTACAAACATATGGCTCCACGCAAAATTAAATCTAAATTATTGCCCTCCAATAACATGAAATTTCGGCTACGGGAGTAGCCCGCGCGAAGACTCGTGTAGTTTTCTTGTGGGAGTCAACTGAAAGAAGTCGCATGCGAGGCGCTGAAAGATACATAGAGATTTATTATTTAAAAGTGATAAAAATGAATTGATGTGGAATTGCCAAAATAACGATCAAGAATTTGTTTTGAATACATGAAATAAAACCTTGTTCATTCCACAATCAAGCATGTAGCCTGGGGGAAACCAGGGCCCATCCAAGCTCAAATTTTTATTACTGGAAATGAAAGAACTTTTATTTGTATAAAATAATGTTATTTACCATTTGTTTATTAACTGTCGACGTGATATATAAATGAACGAATAAAAAAAATATTTTAGCACAAATAACTGTAAACATCAATAAATTTCGGTGAAAAGTATGCATCCCACATTTTTTTTCTATCTACGGAAGTATTAAATTAAAGGATTTTTTGATTTGTTATTGTATTTAGATATCTTTATCGAAAAGTTGTCAACTCGTAAGTTTTATAGACTGCCATAGTCGGCTATGACTCTGTCAAGACACAATGGCATGTAAAAATATTTGACTGGAATACTTGTGAAATCAAAATCCTTCAGACAATCCATTTTCAATCATTCAGCTTATAACACACAACTAAAATAAATTAAACATATCTAATTTTTTGTTAGATTACTTAATACTTGTAGTAAATCCTGCTCGACTTTCTGATAAGAAATTTCATTATAAAATTTGTATTTCTCAGTCCATATCATAGTCAAGTAAAGTTACAGCGGCAACATTAGCATCAGGTTTTGAATTTTGTTGTTGTTCTCAAATATTGATATCACAGAAGAAAAGGCTTAACAACATAATTCACATCGCGAACTCGTTAGTACTGCGCACATTGAAAGATTGAGAAGTGGGGCGAACGTGTCCACTTGATCCTCGGCTTTGCTGTGTGATTATATTGGCATAGATCAGGAACTGCCGTATGAGATTTTCCACGTCGTATGAGTAGAAGAAACGAGAACTGTTAGACATGGCTTTAAAAACCGTACATTATTGAATACATATAAAATAATGAATAATTAGAGACGTGAGTGGTACTTGTTTTACGCAATATATTGTAACAATTTTAATTAAAGTAGTGTTATCACGTGATCTATCGAGGGCCGCCCTTTAAGCCATGCCATCTGGCGGTTGTCAGAGGAACAATGTCAAAATACAGCCGAGATGGTTCTTCGGCTCACATTCCTATTCTTCCTCTGTGGTACTCAGTGAAAAGAAGGAAAATGAAGACAGCTGTTGATACGTTCTCAGATAATGTACACTGCCAATTAAGTGCCATTTTCACTATAGTTTTTAAATACTCTAGCTATAATTTTGATACCATGGCAGATAATAATCCTTCTTCACTGTTTCTAACTGTATGTATTCTTTGCTCGTATACTGCTCGTATATATAATTTTCCATCCAAGTATGTATGTATCTCGTTTCGGCCAGCTAGGACCACGGAATGACGAGTGCTAGTAAGGCTCAGTTTTTGTGGGAGTTTACTCACTAGACACATCGTGAATTTGAGATACGAGGAACAGCGTCTAGATAGGATCCAGATTGCTTTGCAGTGCAACTGCGGTGGTTAGTCGCAGAGGGCAGTTGTTAGCCGCAGAGGGTGAACTAGTCATATGCCACAGCTATTTAAACTGAGACATGGAAATGAGAAGTTACAAATTTTATCTTGCTCGGGATGACTTGGTGACGAGCAATCACGCTGACACCGTGGCCACGGAGGGGATATGGGTATGGAAGTGGAAGATCCTCCCCTAAAAAAAGAATTGACGTGGAATTGCCAAAATAACGATCAAGAATTTGTTTTGAATACATGAAATAAAACCTTGTTCACTCCACTTCAAGTTGGGAGTCCAGTCTAGTTCATTAGTGAAAAAAACCTTTAAATCGATATTTTAGGCAAACAATTTTCTTGGTACTAGTTTTAATTTGACGAAATTTTCTAGTTTTTTTACAATAATCGGACAACTATTCAAGAAAATATAGTTATATAATAACTATTGGCGAAACTAGTAGGGCGGCCCAACCCAAAACTTTCGTGAATAATTTATATATGACAGTGTAATTATATCTGGCTCAAATGAGAATTGTTTCTTTGAAGAAATCTTACGTGTCGTTATGCGTCTCTCGCCATCCGAAGTATGTAAGACAAGCAGTTGTAATTAGTATAACGATTGAATCATATAACTACATTCTCAGTGAGATCATGAGACGTGTATGTTCGTGGCGATTCAGACCGGTTAGGACGTCTACACGGAGTTAGATAGAACTCATAAAAATATTCCTCTATCCACTTTGTTTAGGTCCCTAACCCCACGGGCACACTTTTCGGCTGGGCGCCCATGCCTGACCCTACCCCAGAAAATGCTCCCAGTTACGCCAATGATAATAAATGTTAAAAAAATGTTTAAATGGACTACGTTTTGGATTTCAGACATTCTACTTAAACCAAGTATCTTTAAGTGTACAATTTTATCAAAAAGATTATCTTTTTTAGTATATGCTTGTTAAAACTAAAAATTTCATCATGAACATGTTCTACACGTATTTTACCTTCATAAATCCCATATTTAAATAAAACATTCTTATGAATGATTATTGAATGTTTTCCCCGAAATGAATAAATTACTTTTATATATTTTTCGTAGTAATGAATGTAGAAGCTCTTAACAAACTTTTTATATGGTACACAAAATTAATGAGCAATTTACAACACAAGATCCAATGGGCTATACTTAAAACTCTTTCAAAATTCTCTCACCTTAGTTTCCCTAAAATCTGCTCCTACCTGGTTTGAAAACAAAGGTTGCTTATAATAATTTATCTTTAAATTTTCCATACCTAACATGTGATTTTAAGTCACAAGTGACCCACAAGGGTTTTATTCCCGTTTGTAATTGTAACTCCATCAAAAGATTTGCAATTTCATCCATATTTTTTGTACTTTCTTCAGCCGTACTTCCTTCAATACAAATATTGCGATCTTCAAATGTCCAGTGTTTTATTCCTGAAGCATTGAAACAATTTTCCTAATAGTACAAAATAAATTTTGAGCAGAGTTAAAACTATTTTCATTATTCTTTTTAATAACTAACCAAGTTTGTAATATAACTCAAATGCAGCTTTCAGACGCCTCTTTATGTTTTCTTGCGTTTGTGAACCATCATCCCAAGAGCGACGAATATTACCACTGGAACTTCGCACATTGTTGTCTGAAAATGACAGTTATAAAACATTCTTACAATTCTGTATAACTTTCTTCATATACACAGCAGTAACAGTGAACTAGTATGTTGTGTAAGATAATTTACTCCCAAAAGAACTATTCTGATAGTTCTGTTTCCATTTGTGATAACATGAAAAGTACTAGGTGAATTTTGTAAATTAAATAATTTGAAATCCTAACTAATGATTGATCCTTAGAGGTTTATCATTGCTTACCAAATTTGAAAAATATATTCCAAAATGAAATCGATGGTCTAAGCCATTCTTCCATGGTGCGACCATGTATGCGTTCTCCAGCATTATAATAGTGGAAGCATAAGGTTTCTTCAACAGAAGCATCTGGTTTATATTCTATACGGTTTATTCCTGAACACACATTTAGTAAAAATATTTATATTTCAAACTTGAGTTTGTACTAATATTAACCAAGTAAACCGGTTTTAATTTTATTGCTTACCTGGGAAAAATTCATTGGAATCTACATTCTGTCCTACCTCTCTCAAACTGGTTTTCTGCCTCTTGTTGACAGCTTGAGACCCATAAGTAGCCATAATAATAAATGAAGGGTTCTTAACAGTGCAAAAGACTTCTAAAATCTGAAGGCATTGGCTTCCTAGACAGGAACTACACTTGGGAAAACAAAGGAGGTAGCTCGAGCAGAACAGGCAGTGTTAGGTTTCCACTATTGTGAGAGAGGCAAGGGAACCCTAGAAGATCTAATTACAATGCACAGGCTGTTTCTAAAGGTGTTCTCTTGTTCAGAAGGTGCATAGAATTTCTTTACAACTGCACCAAACATACCAACATCAATGTATTTTTTAATAAAATGATCCTTATATAATTATGATAGATAATAAAAACAACTCAAGTAAGAATCTTCATTAGAATTTTATTTTCAATTACTTCAAATATCCATTAAAGCTTCATTAGATATAAGTTGATTTTATTTCAACTATTACAATTATTATGAAAATAATATTAAGCTAAATTTCTTCTCAATAATTATACTCCCATATTTATTGAATATGTCATTAATACAAAATATAACATAATGTGCTAAAAGTTCAGTACTCTACAATTATCTTAACCAGAATATTTCATTATCCTGTTTAGTACCACAATAAATTATTTCTTTAAATAATAAATAAAATTATTTTACAGTACAAATTAATGTTTTGGTAGCTATTAGAGCTGGATTTACAAAATGGCTAAGAATATTCTTGCTAGGAGAGCTAAGATAATAACGAAGATAGATAAAGGAAGCAAAGAGTTTGATTTAGAAGAAACCACTGCAGAATAGGTTGCTCCTGATACTTGACCAGGTGCAAGGGCAGGAACCAGACCAGGTGTTGGCCAATTGGTAACAGATGGCATTGGTTCTCCAATCATACTGAACTTCGTTGATGAAATGATGCGCACTGTCAATGTTTTCCCTAGGAGTTCTTCTCTTTTAGGAACTAAAATCTGAAAAAAATAAAAAAATAAAACTTGAAAAGTTGAAAGCAAAATATATTATAATTACAGTGTATACACATACAGTAAAGCATATTTTACACATACAGTAAAGCATAAATTGAAGACATAATTCTAGAGAATACTGTTTCCATTTTTATTATTCGTCAAAAGGATCAGTAGCTATACGTAGGCAGAGGTGTGGGAACTGTCCTCCCTGGGCCTCCAAACTAATATGAATTTGTAAATTTGAACTTAAATACAATCTTATCTGTATAACAGTAAAATTCATAATAGCTAGACATTACATATAACCCAAAAGTATTAAATAATACATAACATTGAGCATATTAAATCCTAAAATTTCAATTTTCAATTCTTTTTACCAGATCTAAAACGATCCTGTACTTGAATGTTGGGGGGGCCTACACAAAGAACCCTGGTTTCATTAGGTGTAGGTACGGTACTGGCAAGGATATAATTAATTTGTATAATTAAGGGATTCTTCTTCACAAGACCGCAAACTTCTTAGTTAATTTAAATATATAGGAATGTGTCTCATTGTTAGGATTTTCATGTTTTTTTATGTTTGTCCTAACAGTGTAGAATACTATTTTAGACATATCTCAAAACTAATTGAGACACTATCTCAAATTTTATATGAAAATGATGCAAAACCAAATATATTTCTAAAAATGTATTTCTGGAATTTCTGGATATTTTACTTTTTAATGGGGGAATGAGTGAAATTGGGTGGTGCGTTATCGTGACTGATTGACCCATTAATCAACACAGACAGAAAATTAGTAAAGAAAGGATATTAAAATTTTGACTGGATGTTTTTTTTTTTTTTTTTTTGCATTGTAGAGACTCAAAACTAAGTTACTCTCTGTAAACAAGCAAGAACCATCCCATCAATTCTGATCAAGGGCCCAAGGGCAGTGGCGGATTTAATACTTACTGGTATAAAAAAATACGTATGAATAACTGACACATTCACCAAAGCATCCTACCAATATTAAAGGTAGGATCTTGAAATTCTTACGGTAAACCATTATTTTTCAGATCACAATTGCCACACACCATTGTGAGTATGAATTGACCCAACATTAGGGCCGAAACAGGTTCTTTCGAGATCACGATTGTGACAAGTTGGCAGTCAAGGACTCACCGCTTTTCACTCAGTAAACAGAATTTAAATTAGTTCAATAACTAATAGTAGATTAACAATATTTTACAATTTATTCCGATGTATTATGGACAATTCTGGACAAAACAGTCGGTGCGAACGAAAATTTCGCAGTTCGCAAAATTCATAGGGAACAGGAAGTTTCATAGAAAAAGTGAGAAAAATAAGGTTCTGCAGTGGATATTTTTTGCACGGAGGAAGAATTAAGAAGGTGAGCCCAGGGCGAAGGAAGTGATGAGCCGAAGACTGGTCTCATTATTTTGGCATTGTTCCTCTAACAACCGCTATATAACTAAAAGGAAGGCCCTCTTATTGGTCACGTGAGAATATTACTTTAAGTAAAATTGTTTCATCAGATGTTTCTAATTATCCATAATACTAATTATTTATATGTACTCTACATGGGTACGGTCTTACATAGTTCGAAAGTCTTATATATATTCTTCTACTCATATGACATGGAAAATCTCATATGGCAGTTCCTGGTACTATGTCACTACAATATGGCATTAGGCCCACTTCTCTATTGTACAGTGTGTCTTTTTCTTTACTTGATATTTAAAATAATGCATTCCACAATCAAAATCTGAAATGAAGATGAACATTTGATGTGTGAGGGGGAGACGGGCTGGTGTTACATAATTAGGGGCATGAGAGGGTGTATTGAGAAATGAAGAGGTGTTTGAAAATGGTAATTGGATGTTCTGTAATTTTTAACATGAAAATTACAACAATTTTTTACACATAACATCAAAGTTTGAAAATACATGATTATCTTGATCGTTTTACCAGATTTTCTTTTAACACAACTTGAATAGCACCTTACTCGTCTTTGTTACAGTAATTGCTCATGTGAGAATAGTGGAACAGGTAGGAACTTCCTTGTGCACAAGTTGACCTTATATGGCCAATATTTACTGTAATTCTGACAGTATATTGGTCTGTGGGTTATATTGCAAGATTGTCAATCCTAAAAATATGGAAGATCTTGGTTGATAGTTCCCAAAATTCTTCAATGATATCCTGCATCAAGGAAAGAGTTGAGGATGATCTTAACAATATGCGCAGATAATAAGTTGCAAGATGAGTCAAGTACTTTTAGAAGAGGAAAATGCATTCCTTTTGAAACTTGTTTCCCTTCCATTTATATTTCTGATTTGGATTGCACTTGAGGAGGTGAAACATATAGGTGTCGATACATCTATTGGTGTTTCATGTGTATATTTTGTTTCTTTTAATACTTTATAGTTGATTGTTTTTAAATGTTTATAGCTAAAGTATACTTATTTTGAAGGGATGTCACTCATTCCAGATAATATTTAAAGAGATTCTATGGGACCATTTTGTAATGAACAATATTGTAGGATGGTGTGAGAAGAAAGATTGAAAGATTCACAATATCTATTGACAGTGTTGCTTTGTAAGTATGACCAATCATATAGCAGAAACAGTGATTGGGGAGTTTTCCTATAATTTTAAATGCAAAATTACGAGTATTAATTCTGCTTTGGTACTATTTAGGTAGACTGGGTCATTTGGATGAAAAAATTGATGTATTTCTTGCTCTATGTTTATTTTTCACTCCTTGCAATTGTGTACAAACTACACCGTAATAGTCTTCAATGGTAGAGCCTACAGATCGAAAAAGTATGAGACTCCCACAATCAAAGCATTACATGGGTGGAATATAACATAAGCAATATATAACTTTTTTCAGTTTTGGACTTGGTCGAGGAGGAAATCACAAAAATTAACGATTAAGTAATACAAAAAAATCTTATTTTTTTATTTAATTTTTGACCTGAAACTCGTCAAAACACTGTAAATACCATTTCTCTAAAATGTAGTTATAAAAAGGATATTTTTGAGCTGAAAACAGAAAAAAATGGGAGGCACAAAGAATAAGGTACTTTGTTTAGTATTTGAATTTCCCATCAAAGGGAGTATCTGGTTATTATCGTAGTTGGATTCCTTGAAATAATTTCCAAAGGTAAATATACTTGGAAATTGTTTTAAAGAGAAATTTGTGATAGCAAGATGAAAGAAATTTAGAAATTTTTGTAAAAAAAATACGAAGACTGTGGAATACTGCAGATTGAGTTCAAAATATGGATGATTTCTCAGCTTTAGACATATTTGAAGCAAGTAATCAAACCAGACCCTACAACACTTAGAATTGTCATAATGAAAAAAAAAATGATTTAATAGATTTCTTTTTAAACTAAACCTTGCTCATTAATGTTTTTGAAAGGGATTATAATAAAGAACAGTAGTTTATATGTAAGATATATTATTAATTTGATATAAATCAAACATTAAGAATTCATGAATACATGCTTCAATTCTACTTCAATTAAGAAATGATACTAACTTCTACTTGAGTAATGTCAGTTAACAACCTTGACTTATCATAACCCTAAGTTATTCACATTATAAATAACAAATAACATCAATTAACTCGCCAGCTCATGTCACTTTGCCAAAATATGAGGCTACATTTATCCCAGATCAACTGGACTGAACTTCTTACAGCAAATAAGCTTATCTCCTCCTTGAAGCAAAATTCTTCACGATTGTTACTAAAATATCTTATGAAGATAATTAAGAGAACACAGAAGGAGGAAGGTAATAGGAAGTCTAAAAACAAGAAGCTAGCATTCTCACTCCATGGGTTGATACGTTGGTATTGAGGTAATAGTAAATTTCCTCCACTTCATACAGATGTTATACATAGAAAGCTACTATAATGTCCTTTCTATTCCAGTATAAGAGCATATACGTGATTCATTTATGTCACCAGTGTTGGCATTAGTGATACAGACTACACATTGAATACTTTTATTAAAGAACATACCTGTTCATAACTTTTTGAATGACCGACATAATGTTTTTCATCATGAGAAGTTTCTGTCACAAGAATTATATGAATTTCACCTTCCCGTCCACTATAAGGTTGATAAGATTGAAACAATTCCCATGCTTGTTTTGTTCTTTGTTTTACCTAGAAAAAAAAATTGGAAACTTCAATGAAATAAAATTCTTAGTTCAATAAAGATTTGTCAGTTATTTTTCACAAAGAGGTATATATTTCAAGTTTTTCCAAATATTTAAATAACCCAATAATACTGTTAAGATGGGAAAATATTTCATTGGAATATCAGAAGTTAAAGGCCAAACAAATAAATTAATTCTAATTTTTAAATTATTTTAATAGCAAAATCAGTCTTGTTTGCAAACAGCATTATCATTTTCTCTCATCAACTTGATGTAATATTTGTTATAACTAATGTGAGAAGTCATTTACTGCATACAGAGTGCATAAAAATTAACAATATGGAACTTACACTTTAAACACATTTAATTTCAAAATTTTCTAAGACATGATTACTCATAATCTGGGTTCTGGTTTTGCATATTTTTTCCTGACTTTTTATGGCTTTGATTTTCTATTGATTTTCAGCATCTTTAACCTCGTAGGACCATTTGAATTTGAATTTAATACTGCATATAATGTATATTTTTGAAGATTTTTATTTGAACTAAGTAAAGTATAGGTAAAATTAATGTAATCAATCAAAACTTTCATGTTCTATTTTGAAATATGGATTATACGGTGTGAACAAGCTCAGTGCATTCAACTAATCCAATTCAGACTCACACTTAGTAATAAGTAGATATATATGTAACTTGAATTTTAAAGTGCATATTTTAGCACATATTGTAAGTGCATATTTAGAACTTTTTAAGAGTATCTAATGCGATTATTTAGAGCATATTGATTCAAGCCATGCTCATAATGTACAAATAATTTGTCTTCCTTTGTGAACAATACAGTAATCTTAAACAAACAATGTAATTTTAAAGAAAAGAGTTTAAAATGTTTGAGTAATTACCTCTTGAGGAGGTATTCGAGGCATTCTTGCTGCAGGAGTACCAGGGCGCGGAAAAAATTGGTTAATGAAAAGGCTTGGGAATTTATATTTTTCACACAAAGAAAGAGTTTCTTTGAAATCATCTTCTGTTTCAGTAGGAAAACCACAAATTATATCAGTAGCGATTGTGATGCCAGGAACTCTAGAGAATAGAAATTTGATAACAAAGTAATTTCACTTGCACAACAAGCTTAAGAATAACATACAAACTAATCTTTTGAAACTAATGTATGGTATTCAATAAAGTCTCTCAATTTGAGATTCAATACTATGAATGTCTCAAAAAATACAAATATGAACAAAAAGAATCACACACACACTAGAACCAAAATCTTTTGATGGATAATCCTCACCTAGCTTTCAGAAAATCTACAACATGTTCAAAGTCAGCACAATTGTATTCTCTCTTCATGTCCGCTAGGACAGCATCACTGCCTGATTGCACGGGAACATGAAGAAAGCTGTATACTCGTGGATGGTTCAGTACCTTTGACATTTCCTGAAATAGTAGAAAAGAATTCCAGAAAATCTCTTCACAAGCAATTAACTCATCCCACCACATTCAAAAAAATACCTCCAAATGCTCAAGAATGTATGGAGGATTGGTCATGCCCACACGCATCATGCATCCCTCAGGAATTACATCTACTAGTTGCCACAACAGTTCAGGCAAACTGGAACCAATATCTCTGCCATATGCACCAGTATCTTCTGAAGTAAGCCATAATTCACAAACACCTTCACTAAAAGACTGCTTTGCCCGTGCCACTATTTCATCTAAAAATAATATTTTTTAGTATAAAAATACCATATAAACATAACTATGAATTTAATAATTAGAAACTAATAACTTAATACAATTATAAATGATTTGGAACCAGTTTCTTTAAATCATCTTTGACAGACCTTCCCTGTAAAGTAGACTTCTCCAATAGAAAGGTACTATCATTTGTTTGGGAACATGTATTTTCTTCCCTTCAGAAACAAAACAAGCCTTATCTGTTGCTTTAAAAAAAGTCAAGAAAATGGATCTTTCAGGAACAGAAGTGTTTTATCTTCACCAGGAAATGTACAAATTTCCAGATTATACAGATACTGAACATTGAAATTACACGAATAATCCTTTTCCTTAATCAGTAAATATTTATTTTTCATTGCATCTATCAATGAATAATAAGAATAGTGACTCCTTTGCTGTCATCTCGATCAACACATTAGCATCTTACCAGGAGGATAGCTGCCCAATTCACCTCGAGCATGTTTAGTTTTGCAGTAAGTGCACTGATTGAGGCAGCCAGTATTAATTGGAATAATTTCAATTAGGGGGTTTCTTCTGACTTTAGGAAGTAGTAGGGAAGCTCCCCCTAGTTTATGTCCAGCCAATCGTTTCTGTCCAAGTAAACGAACAGTATTTCCTGTAAGAGTTAATGCATTAAATTTCTTGGAACAAATACCTCCAAATGCTACAGAGTGCATGGAGGATTGGTCATTCCCACAATCATCATTCAAATATATTACATTTTTATTGATTTTCAATATTATATTTCAATTTAATACCTTTCAATGTTTCTTCAACAACTTCTATGACTCTGTCAATTTGCTGCACACCAATTATACTTAAGCCTTGAATGAACTGAGACTTTGGGGCACCTTGAGGAACACATCCAGCTATAACAATGGCCTTCCCACTTTTTCTGCCAGCATCTATTTCATTCCTAGAAATAACAGATTCATATTTGTTAGAAATATAAAATCTGAAATACATTCAATAAATCAATGTTAAAACAACATACCTGAAGTGATCCTCTGCAGGACTTTTTACAGTACAGCTATTTAGAAGCCACAAATCTGCTTTCTGTTTGTCATCTTTAATTGCAAACACCTTTCTCAGTTTCAGAAAATAATTAACACAAAAAAAGAAACACATTAACTTACCAGTCAGAGTGTAACCATAAGCAGCAAGTTGACCAGCCATATATTCACTATCCGAACTATTGTGAGTACAACCCCAGGTTTTGATGTAAATAGTTTGAGTGCCAGGAATTATACTTGAAGGAACATCTGATATCTTCTCATAATGTCCTAAATTCTCCTTATTTTCTTCTATTCTCAATTTCTTAGCTCTAACTGTAATATGTTTTTTTGTTCTGTACCTTTCTTTAGGAGTTATATCTTGAGAAGAAATTAGATCTTCTATATCTGGTATGATTTCAATGCAGGGACTTTCCATCTGCAAGTAAAAATGTTAATTACCAGACATCACAAAAACGTCACCACACCAGGTGAACTGGAATCTTTCACATTACATTGTTAAATTTGGAATTAGTTTGTTTATTAAAAGAACGCTATAGAAAGAGAATTCATTGTCTCTATTATTGTCAAATTTCATATCAGTAAACGTAAACAAATATAAAGCAAGAAAAACTCAAAATATAAATAAATAAAATTGTCAATAATCACACAACATTTAATTAAAAAATGATTACTTTGATAATGTATTTTGTCTGTTATTGAAATTTATACCAGACTACAAGTCAAACAGATAACTATAGGAAACTCATAATTAATATCCAACAAAATCCATATAAATTGCAAGCAGGGGAGTGTAAAACTTCAGATTTCACCAAGATGACAACTTATTCAAAGATCTCTCACAAAATTAGTTTAATGATAGATCATGACAAATAGTGTTAACACGAATCAGTTCTCTCTCCTATGAACTAAATATCAAGGTACAAATAGTTCAAAAATATTTATAAAAAAGGAAATTCAAGTCAAGAATGCGACTGCCTTCTATCTTCAATAGTAACATTTTAAAAATTCTCTATTTGGTAACTTGATGCATGTGAACATACCTTTCAATAACTGTATACAAACTCAAAATGTCAAATTGTGATACAAATATAAAAATGTTTAATTTTAATTTTCATATCGTCTTTTAAGATAATAATACGCTATATCATTCTTCTATCACAGGAACAGTTCTTATTTAATGCGTTTTTCGCTATCAAATACTTTGTGTCTCATAACCTCATACCTCATACCGGAACGGAGACGAAATGCTCGAAAAAACTCGAATGCAGTGGGGTTCACCGATAGTCCCTCTCGATATTCTGACTATCACACTCGATCAAAATAGTTTATCGATAAATACGACAACCATCGATAGTCGTTGAGATACCAAAAAAGGTTGTCGAAATTTGATTAGAGCAATTTAATGGTTGATCGCTCGAATTGTAGGGAACAACCGGCCTGTGCAAACAGTTTGCATTTCTTTATTGTTTATTGACTCACGTAATTGAACAACATTTATCCATATATATTTCAAAGCCTTCTGGCGACAGAGATTGTCAGGTGAAACACATTATTAGTACAGTACAATTAAGGTTAAACCCAAACATTCAATGAGAAAAGTTCTAACCAACGCCGAATTGTTCAATATTTTCCTCGTAGTCAGTCGCGCACCCATAGAGGGGAGAAAATATAATGCGGAATTTCTCATATTTGCGGAAAAGACTACGCGCAGTTTCTCATAAGTCTCTCTAGTGGTTTGAAACAGCTGGGTAGAATCTCATGGTAGTGTCGTGTCTCTCTGTTTCTCCCGACTCCGCCAATAAGAAGCGAGCAAGAGTGACAGCTGTCGCCAAAGGTATTACGAGTATTTGTGAGTAGTAGATACAGCTCTTATGAGGAATTACGTGCTTTGAAGTTGTGAACACATAACGGTTCTCTCTCAATTAAGGTCTCTAGTCTCGGCCAACGGTCGTGAATATCATTGTTACTTTTGTTTTTATTAATCTCAAATTTTGTGTGATTGTATTATCTACGGTTTATTTTGGGATTAATGAATGGGAATAACAGAGCGTATCTTAATTTGCAAATCATTTCTTTTAGAAATATTAAATCCGTTACTGTCTTTGCACCTTTGATAAGAATTGATGGAAAAGTCCTTTGCTTGTTTCCGGAGAGTAAATTAGTAAGCTAGTTTGTTGTCCAATCACGTAGTGATACGTAGTTTGTAACTGCTTTTTGGCTACATATTCATATAAAATTGTTGCGGGAATCCAAATTCTCAACGATTTCTATTAGTCGTAGAAACAAGAAATTAGTATAGTAGTGCAATAAAAGAGAAAATTCCCAAAAATGAAAAAGTTTATAAAGTTTCTTCTTTGAGAGAAAAAGAGTGCGCTTCATAAGAGAACATTGATGAATTACCTGCGCGTCCGCGATGACTCCAATAGCGGAGATGAATGTTCGACCGTGAGGTTCGTGTTTCAGCGTCACATGCAGCGGTGAAGTCAAAGTGCCGTCCGCCTCCAGAGAAGCCCTCACTTCATTCGACGGATCCCTGCTCCTCGTGGTGTTCAACTGTTGCTCCTCGCCCGGCGCCTTCGCAAACATCTGCAACGAAAACGAGGATCAGGGTTCTAATTAATGATAGAACGTTCAGGCCAAAGTCCTACTAGCCAAAGTAGAGACCTCAATCAAGAGAGAATCGTCAAGGACGGAATTTCTCATATTTCCGGAAGAAATTACGCGCAGTTTCTCATAGTGGTTTAAATCAGCTATAGTTGGTCACATGATTGTGTTGTGTCTCCCTCCCTTTCTCCCTACTCCGCCAATAAAAGGAGAGAACCAAGTGACAGCTGGAGCCAAAGGGGCTATGAGAATTTGTGCGTAGTTAACGTAGCTGTTATGAGAAATTACGTGCTCTAAAGTTGTGGACACGGCTGACGATTCTCTCTCGGTTGAGGTCTCTCCCAGTTTCCAGCCATGAATTCTCTACCACGGTACTTGTAAATCAGGGTCGCATTGGGACTCCCAAAAGGGCGAAGACCCAAAATCGTTGGAGGGGGCAACCGTAGGAACACCCGTACAACCGGGGGGCGGGGGGTTAAATATCAAGAACAGGGGTATGTACTCTCACCTCGCTAAGCTATAGATATTATGGACAAGTATCTATATTATTTAAATTATAGTTTTATTTATTTACTTAGTTCGTTTCGACCTCTTCGGATCACAAGTGACTTGTTCAGCGCGTCTTCGCTCTTCCCAGTACCTCTTCATTTTTTAACTCCTTCTCTCTGCTTCTGGTATCAGCCCATTTGTATCTGGACCTTCATGCTGGTATCAGCCCATTTGTAATCTTCCACCAGTTTCTTGTAGACTAATCTGTCCTGTAGTGTCGTGAGTGGATTTTTTCCCATCATGCCAATTATCTTCCAGTCCTCCCTGACTTCCTTCATCCAGTTGTTCCCCGTTAAGCATGTTGCGTTCCATATCTTCTTAGTCAGCCTGTTGTCATCCATCCTCATCACGTGCCCTACAAATCTCAGTCTTCTCTTCCGTTTAATGCTTGATATGTGTTCTATGCTATTACATAACTCCTGTCTCGACCTATGTACCCAGATTTCACCTCGCTTCTTAGTGCTCCATATCTCTCTCAATATCTTTCTTTTTTCCTTCTCCAATCGGATACAAGCTCTCTTGTCCAATGGTATTGTCTCGGTTGCATACAATGTAGCATTCCTGATGATCATTCTATAATCATGATCAATTTAGTATTCCTCGACAGGTTATTTTTACAATAGGTTGTCTTGACAGTGTGTCGTAGTTTCTGCAATAGTTGTGCTCTGTCTGCTCTACTCTTATTGTTCTGTATTATGACTTTACACACACACCACCCTGCTGTACCCGGTGTCGCCTGCAAGTCCGAAGAACTTCCTCTAATTATAGGGATGCGGTGGTCCGAATGTTACGCTATACAGAGGAGTCCAAGGAACTACAGGTGGCCACGTGTGGAAGGACTGGGGGAGAAACACACTTCAACACGTTTACGAACAATTAATACCCTTTCACATCACAAGAACCAAAACCAAACAATAAAATTTTTAAAAAAATTGAGAGAGAAAAATCTCCAAAATATTCCTCTTCCGGACTTCATCTGTCGGTCGTGCACCTTCGTTCCCCCGCACAACGGGAGCAAAGCGGCACGAGGAAACGGGGTGACAAGCCACGGGTCGCACTACTCGCGGAAATCAGTTGGCTCGGGTCAATTCACGGTCGCTCGGTGGAGAGCCGATTCTCAATGGTGCACATAGAGTGCACCCCCACGTGCCTTGGCGATGCTTCCATATACCAACTCCTCACTCGGACATGCATCTCCCGATTCCCAGAGAGCGTCCTGATGAGCCTCTGACCAGTCCAGAAACACCTCTGCCTCTTCCATCCTCTTCCCCGCTCGCTGTACCGACAGTCTCCGTCGCCACAGCGCGTTCTCCCGATTGGCGGCGCGCAGACGCGCTTCGCTGACCTCCGGCGCGGAGCTTCTCCGGTGAGCCGCATGCGCTGTCGCGGCAACATATACCTCTGAATTTATTTGCTCAGCTCTCGCAGTCACAACAAGATAATCACGTGGTGTAGGCCTATTGTTTAAATATTCAGTAAATTAAAAAATCATTGTCACCTTCCTTAACATAGTCCAAATATATTTCATCAAAACCAAAGAGAAAGTTTCATAATTGAGTATTTGATATGAGAACCCTTCTTCCGTTAAAAGGCGAGTACGCGACGTTGTAGTTACGCCTCTATTACATTCACAAAAAATCGATTAACATTAAATTAACGACATTGATCAGAAATCTGAAACTCTGAAAAAATTATTTGCAAACATTTCTGGAATCATTAAATAAATAATTTTTTTTTATTTATCCTTATTGTTTCACTCTCTAAGCAACTTGTACCATGCGCCTGCTGACGGCACTTTACACTTCAGTGTTTTATACTTTTAAATCATAATCAATCATATTCAGTCGAGATAAATTATAATGAGCATAAAGAGGTTAAAAAAGTTCTGTGGCAGATAAGTAGCGGGATTAAAGCTCTCTCTCCTCGTCTCTTCCTACCAGTCTGTAAAATATCTGGAGTCGGTTGGCTACCTTCCTCAATTAGTCCAGGAAAAATAGACATTCCACCAAACAAAAATTCAGATAGAGATGAAAGTTGGTATACACCTTAATCTTCAAATAAAATATCAAAAGTCCTCATCGATCCCACTTGTGTTAAAAATTGTATTCAAGGTCATAGGTCACGAAAAACGGTTTGTCGAAATTATCTCTTCAACCATACGTTTTATCGTAAAAATAGGAATTATAAATTTCGTAGATTAAAAAATTGTATACAAAAAAGATTTGTATATGTCTTTTTCCTCCGAATCATCATTTGCGAGCTAGCGTGGTTTAAAAAACGATGAATACTGTGTTGCGCACAAGTGCCTTTACACGTATACGGACCGCGATTGTTGAAGATGATTTGATATCATTTTTCTGAAAATTTTGTGGAGAATCTAAAATTAAACTTAATTTTGGTCTTTTACTTGCACGGTAAAAAAATAATTTGCAATAAGATTTATCCAGTAGGGGAATCATTCCGGACGCCAAGGATAAGAATGTTTGTGTTGAGTCGAAGATGATGTGTCAGGGAGCATCTCTGGGTCAAGACGTCTCGGGACAAGGAAGTGGTGACAGAGAGAGAGAGAGTTGTAGTCAGGCTTCTTCTGATACTTTGGATCGTATACAAAGCGTGAATGTGACGTAGTTGCGCTTCGAGGCACTGCTCATCACGTCTTCATGACCACACTACTTTCTTATCAGCTTATCAGCGCACCGCGGGCCGGTGGGCTATTCCGAACCTACTGTAAATCTCGCAATGTAAACAGAAAGTTCAGCCTACATTCGGGATTCTTAACCTTCCTCTCAGGGGTCAACACTTCATTCATGCGGACGTGTTTCCGTAACTGTTACGCCTGGAGGCGATATCAAGATATTTCTCATTCTTCAAATACAATAAAACATTTTTAGAACCTGCGGTCGGGGTTTCCTTCGGGTAGAGACCTACATGTAAAATCTTACATGAAGGTCTCTATCACAAACTATATACGTCTCTGGTATAATATACTTGTGTAAATCCAAAAATTCACTTATCTACGTATGGATTAGTTTGTTTTTTTAATATGTGCAAAAATGATACTAGTAATTTTTATTGTAAAAAAAAGTACAAACTGCGTATGACCACGTGCAGGACAATAAACTATATAAACAATAAACTCTCCGGAAGCAAGCAAGGGACCATCCCATCAATTCCGATCATGGACCCTAAGGCAGGGGCGGATTCAAAAATTCCTAGATGAGATAAGAAGTTAGCTGCATTTATAATATTAATAGAATGACAATATGTTTGTAATTTAACGCAAAAAATTTACTTGTACAAATTATTATCGAACTATAGATTCTTCTGAGTATAGTGTTTAAAAATTATAAGAATTGAAATAACATTAAATTCACGATTTATTATTACAATAAACATGCCCCTAGACACAGCCTACAGAACCTGTATAAGAAATCCGCCTCTACCCGATGGAAAACCGGAGGAAAATCCGGGCCAGGATGGGACTACAGAATTAATGTACACAACAGTGCCAAAGTTGAGTACGCATAAAACTAAATTAGTATAAATCATACGATAAAACAATCATGCAAGAATATAGTTTTTGAAATTGTTATAAGTTATTTAAAAAGTGCTACAGCAATGGCATGATAAAGTACAAGACGGATTTACCTTTTATTGAAATCAATAAATTCTTTTACATTGTAGAAGCACTGGTGCAGGAGGTAGTTTTTAACTGCGGATTTGAAGAGATTCAATTTCATAATATTTTTTTATATTCTTGGGTAGGGAATTATATTGAACGATTCCCGAGTAATATGGTCCTTTTTGGCAAAGTGTGGTTGTCACTCTAGGGCGATGAATATTATTACTATTACGAGTATTGTGTTCGTGAAATAGACTGTTTCGTATGAAGCAAGGGTGGCATTCCAATAATTCGGTCTTAACAAACACGACCGTTTCATAAATATAAATAAATAAAGAAATAAATTTATTGTCAAAAAACAGTACAAACTGCGTATGATCACGTGGAGGACAATAAACTAATTTACTCTCCGGAAGCAAGCAAGGGACCATCCCATCAATTCCGATCAAGGGCCCTAAGGCAGAGGCGGATTCAAAAATTTCAGCAAAAGTTCCTAGATAAGATAAAAAGTTAGCTGCGAGTTATAATACTAATAGAATGTCAATATGTTTGTAATTTTAAGCAAAAAATTACATGTACAAGTTATTATCGAACTATAGATTATTCTGAGTATAGTGTTTAAAAATCATAAGAATTGAAATAACACTAAATTCACGATTTATTGTTACAATAAACACGCCCCTAGACAAAGCCTAGAGAACCTGTATGATAAATCCGCCTCTACCAGAAGGAAAAACGGAGAAAAACCCGGGCCAGGATGGGGCTACAGAATTTATGTACACAACCGTGCCAATGTTGAGTACACATAAAACTAAATTAATATGAGCCATAAGACAACACAATCATGCAAGAAAATAGTTTTTGAAATTGTTATAAGTTGTTTAAAAAGTACTACAGCAATGGCGTGATAAAGTACAAGACGAATTTAACTTTTATTAAAATCAATAAATTCTTTTACATTGTAGAAGCACTGGTGCAGGAGGTAGTTTTTAACCGCGGATTTGAACAGATTCAATTTCATAATATCTTTTATATTCTTGGGCAGGGAATTATATAGAACGATTCCCGAATGATAAGGTCCTTTTTGGCAAAGAGTGGTTGACACTCTAGGGCGATGAATATTACTACTATTGCGTGTATAGTGTTCGTGAACGAGACTGTTTCGTATAAAGAAAGGGTGGCACTTCAGTAATTCGGTCTTAACAAACACGACCGTTTCATAAATATAAATGCAGGGAAGTGTTAAGATATTTAATTCCTTGAATAAAGATTTACAAGAGTTGCGGGGGTGAGATTTACAAATTATCCGAACTATCCTCTTCTGAATTCTGAAAGTTTGAATACTCTGACCGGAGTTGCCCCAGAAGGTAATGCCGTAACGTAAATGGGAATAAACGTTTACAAAATATACGCAACGGGAAATACGTGGACTAACTACGTTAACTAAGATTCGGAATGCGTAACATAATTTGCTTTTTGGGAATTAAGATTGTCAACGTGACAATTCCATTTGAGGTTGTCTTGAATATGGAAATCTAAGAAACTTTGTATTCGTAACAGTTTTTAATTGTGTACCGTTTAACGAAAGAGAAACCTGGGGGTAAAGATTTTGTGAAACTATTGTGAAATGACATAGACACTGTTTTGTCAGTGTTTACAATGAGACCATTTGCATGGAACCAAGTCGAAAGGTTAGACAAAACATTTTGAGCATTGGCGTGTTTACATAGTAAATTAGTGTCATCAGCAAAAAGAACCATTTTGCAATCTGATGTGGATGATGACATGTCGTTCACATACAATAAAAAGAGTATAGGGCCGAGAANTAACCTTGGAGTACTTCGCAAGTAAGTGGCTTTGTTTCTGAAAGACAACGTTGAAGTATTTTATTTTTAGTATAGGATATTTCGACCTGTTGATATCTATCTTTTAAATAAGAAGTTAGTAATTGATGTGGAAGTGAACGAATGCCTAAATAATGCAATTTGGAACGGAGAACTCCGAGATCGATGTCATCGAATGCTTTGGATAAGTCAAGAAAAACACCCTGAGGATTTTCTCCACGGTAAAGAGATGTGGTAACATCGTTTAAGAAAGAAAATATGGCGCTTTTAGTGGAAAGGGATTTCCTAAAACCGTGTTGAACGTCAGAGAGAATGTAATTTTTTGATAAAAAATCTAGAAGAAGATTATAGAACAATTTTTCTAGGATTTTTGAGAAAGTGTGTAGTAGAGATATTGGTCGGTAATTGCCAATATTAACTTTGTTTCCTTTCTTGTATAAAGGTTTCACTTTAGCTCTCTTAAATATGTTAGGAAACACCCCTTCCGATAAAGAACTGTTAAAAATATTTATGAGTGGACTATATAGCGTGGGACGAAAATTTAATAATAAACTCGGGGACATCATCTATGCCTGTTGAAAATTTGTGTTTTAAGGAGCTGATGATTCTCATGACTTCACTGGCGTTAGTTTCGGAAGTGAACTTAGAATTGGGTACATGAGTGGATATAATTGGAGGATATTGATTTGGATATATTGCCATCGTTTAGTAGAGAAATATTTTCTTCGCGATTTTCAGAAGTTGACGTGTAATTTTTAACAATATTCCACATGGTTTTCGTCCGGTTGTTTGATTTTAGTACCTGCATGTCGTTTTCCATAACTAGCTGCATATACTACTTTTCAATGAATAGTCTTATATTTACGAAAATAATCATGGAATTCAGGTGGTTGGTTATAGTTTTGAAAGATAATATAAAAAGCGTTCGTCTTTTGAAGAAATACTTATCACTTGGGTGATCCATGTATTGTATTTCTTTGTGTTAATTAACTTGCGTTTTATGGGAAAGCTAATGTTGAAATGGTTTAGGAATATTGAGATAAATACATTGAATTTGTCGTCGGTGTTTTGTCAATTGTAAACATCTTTCCATGTTTCTTCACGCAAATAATTTACAAATATGGATTGATTTGTGTCATTACATTTTCTTGAATACTTGTAAAGGATTTTAAGTGGTTTTAGTTGATTATTAATAGTCAATACTTGATTAAATGATAATAGTCAAGAAATGTCGTTATTTTCAAATAACTTTTTTTTGAATATTTACTTTAAATTCAGCATTTTACAGAAGTATGAATATATTGATATAAGGCACTAAATGCACAGAATGGTTAAACGTGTCTGCAAGGACTCGTCACAGATATATGTTCCGGCAATGTTTCTTCCCGCTAAATTATCGGTAGTACCAACAATACGACGTGTTTCCAGCGAAAAGGGGAAACTAGTTTTATATTTCAAACTGCAAGGAATCTCACAAAAGCTTCTTATATTCCAAGCTTAAGTTAGCTTACGTAGATTGTATAGTTTGACCGATATCATTTTATATATTCTCATGTTAATTTTGGTTAGTTATATTAATTGTCTTGTTAAGTTGTGTTTTTTCGTTTTGAAATGACCAATCGTGTGGTTGTGGAGGGAAGCGTCTGAAATTGAAACCGTTGCGAGTGGGAATGTGTCAGAACGTATATAGGCTGTATGCAGGGGTGCAGGTGTCTTAAAACCTGCTTAAAACCATAAGAAATTAGACATATCTGGACATATCGGAGAAGTCGTAGCAGCTAATATGCGCACTTGTTTGTTAAATGGTATCAATTGCTTGGGAGCATAGTAAACAGGTAGAAGTTGTATTCTGTGGCAACTGTTTAATACGACCAGCATTCGAGGTACATCAGACCAGTCACGTCTAAACAGTTACCAGTTCTGTGGCAGTTGAAATCTTTACTAACCGTTGAGTAATAGAAGAGGTAAGTAGATGTTTATCTTGTGGCTTATGCAGTCTGAATCGGTAATCATAGAAAACGTTAATCAGTTATCTTTCAGGTCTTTTGATATATTGGGCCATAATACACCTAAGAAATTAACGTAAACAGTGAAATTATCATGGATCCTAGTAATGTGGATAAACATGATTGAGTTTGTGTTATTTCAAATTGTGTTGTATTGCTTCATTTAATATTTGGTATTTCAGATGAAGGAACCTAATTGGTTTCATTCGTTGTGTTTATGAAATGTTAATAAGAAAAATTGTGGGGAGTTCAACCGAGGTTATATCTATAATTGATAGTATTATTCTTTACATTGCAGTATGGCAGGACGAGAACGATTAGCTGACTACAAGAGATGTGGGTTGAGGGGGGTTGGGAAAAATAGAAGGCAAATGGCAGATGAGCGACGGATTCTCAGGGAAAATATGAGGTCGCGTGCAATGGAGGAAAGAAGAGGATTGATTGTTGAAGAAAGCATAGATGAGGAACAAGGTAATGTTTCATGGTGTTATGAAGCTCCAGTGATAAGACCAGTTCAATACATATATGCTTCCTATTGAGGAGTAAGTCATACTATTTTTTAATGAAAAAAGGAGTGCAGTTCTTATTTGTACCGAGGAATTTGATCTACTACATAATATTTATTTATTTATTATATAATGTACAGGCATGTAATGTAATTTATAATGGCATATAATGTAATTTATACCAAAAATGCCCAAATCTTAAAATTAACAGCATTGATATTGCTATATACACAATGTATCAAACAGTTTGGCAAAGTACATGTTGTTGACAATGTATAGTAAGTTCACTAGTGAGTAATATATGAAGTGGATAATACATGTAAACATAAAATTTTATTTGGTGCTCAAGTTCATTAGTGTTGACTGTTGTGTCTCGAATGTCTTTGTTGATTCAGTCGATCCAGGTGAGTTTTGAAGTTCATTAGGTTTGGGGCCAAATTTCGCCTCACGGTCCAAAGAGGGTTCGAAAAAATGATTAATGTCATAATACTACAAATATTATTACGGTTCCGAAAATATAAGTCGTATTCCTCGCTCTTCATATTTACGGTAGTTATAAATAAATAATGTTCCGCACTATTTTCTTCTCTCCGCCACCGTTTATGTTAGTATGTTAGGGGTATGTTAGTTATAATATGGCTCGCGACAGCGAGCCATGAACAATTATAATGAACAATGATGTTAGGTTAGCCATGAACAATGATGTTAGGTTTGTTAGACCCGGCGATTTAGTTTTAAGAAAATATGTTGTACGTGTGAAGATGGAGGCGATGGTGGAGGTAGCAGCACTCGCGGAAGGATATACGAAGAATAAGGTTATTTTTCTACAGCGTTGGACCGTGAGGCGAAATTGGTCCAGGTTTGGAGCTGAGACAAGTTGTTCGGGCAGACTGTTCAACCAGTTGACGATAAGAAATTCTTTCTGGAGACGCCTATGTCTGGTTTTGGTTAGTTTAAAGCTGTGGCCTCTGAGATGTGGGTTTGTGGAACAAGTAAAAATGCCTATAAGTTCAGGGGAGTTATGTAGACCATGTATAATTTTGTGTGTTTCTATCATGTGTAACTGACTTCTGTTTGCAAGAGACGGTTGTTGGAGTACATTTGGCCAAATAAAAAAGAATATGGTCCTATCAGGGTTTGAAAAAATCATAGGTGCCATATTACTACAAATATTATTGTGGTGCCAAAAATATAAGTCTTATTCTTCACTCTTCATATTTACGGTAGTTATAAGCAAATATTGTTCCGCACTATTTTCTTCTCTCTGCCACTGTATATATTAGTATGTTAGGGTATGATAATTATAATATGGCTCACGACAGCGAGCCATGAACAATTATAAACAAATGTTCGGTCACAGTCAGTGGTGATAGGTTTGTTAGTCTCGGCGATTCTGTTGTAAGAAATTGTAAGTGTGAAGATGGAGAGGTGATGGTGGAGGTAGCAGAACTCACGGAAGGATATACGAAGAAAAAGGTTAGAGTAGGACCATAATGTTAAATTGGTCCGTACATTTAGTTGCTCGTAGGACTGGTGTCGTAGATCAAGCAGTATATTCATGGCCTTGCATTGGACTGCCATGAAAGTAGAGATGTCCTTTAGTAAATATTGGTTCCAAATTCAGCACCCAAATTAAAGTATTGGTTAGATGCATGTCTTGTAGATTATTAGGGAAGAGTCGCTTGTGAGCTATTTGAATGCTTTCCTGAGTAAGAGGAATGACTTGTTGGCTTTTTCGTGATGTAGTTTGCATGGTATTCCCAAACAAGTCCTCAGACCCAGGTCCTTCACTATATTTGCAGAGTAGATGGGTTGTCATCTTATCATATTTTGTATGTGAGGTATATTGGAACCTGTTAGTAGAACTGAGCATTTAGTCATTTAATGGGATAAGTCGTGTTTTGAACCAGTGAACTATTCCATCGAGATCTGTTTGGAGGTCTGCAGAGTCCTGAAGTGGATAAGCGGAGAGTTTGGTGTCAGCAAAAGTAATATTTTTGTCTGGGAATTCCGTACTTGGGAGTTATGCATTATGTCACTGGTATATAATATGTAGAGAAAAGATCCAAGGACTGATCCTTATGGTACTCCACAAACAAAATTTGAGGACTGGAGAGGTGTCTACCGATCTTGACTCTAAACATAAGGTTTTCAGGTATGATTTTAGCCGTTCTAGGAGTTTGTCGTGGATACTGAAGTGATCAGAGTTTGTGCAGAAGACTACGATCAGGGACTCATTCAAATGGTTTAGCGATATTGAGGTATATGACATTGGTTGGAATCTTGGCATCTAATTTGTAGCCCAATAGTGAGTGTTTGTCAAGAGATTGGTAACTATAGATTGTTTGGGTACAAAACCATGTTGTTCTTTTGGAATTCATCCAGTTGCTTTCACAAACTGGAGTAGTTTATCTGCTAGTATTCTCTCTGGCACCTAGCAAACTATGCTGTCAGGCTAATTTATTGTAGTTCCCTGCATCTAGTTTGTCTCCTTTCTTGTGTATCGGAGTTATGGTGGCAGTTTTCCAATTGCTTGGTACTGTTCCATTGTCTAGTGACATATGGANGGAATATGCAGGAAAGTGTGTCTGCCAATTCGGCTTTACACTTTTTCAAAAGACGTGGGGGATTCCGTCTGGTCTGCAAGAACAGTCATCTTCCAGGAGGTAGAGTATTCGCAGTACATCTGAAATTAAATAATTGATGTCATCGATAAAGGTGTTTGCTGAATGTGAGACATTGACAGGTAGCTTGCCAGCTGTCTCACTACAGTTAAATTCTTGTTTGAAACTGTAGAGAACAGGTCAGCGATTGCTTGGGGTAGGTGACAACTTCTCCATCGGTTGTGCGGAGGGCGAGAGGTACGTCATTATTGGATGAAATTTTTTGATGCCAGGAGGCATGAAACTGTTTGCCTTTTAATTTGGCTATGTGTTGTTTGTGGCAAAATCAGTCTTTTTTTCTCCAAAATAATGTTGATCTCGTTGTTGCCGAAGGAAAAGAATTATTACTAACAGACAACTGTCCTTGCACTGCTGGCAATAACACAATCATGGCTCATGTTATTGAATAATAATTACTCTGTGAGTGAGCCCATTATTGTCCATACTGTTCCGGTAATAATTTAAAAACATAAATTACCCTTTTGTATTTTAATCAGGATATTCTATAGCATAAATATATATTCCAATAATAATAGTATTGATTTTTTTTTCCTGTAACTAACCTATATTAGCATAAAAGAAATATATAGGGACTTTCACATGTCTTTTCAAAGTTGTAGCGGGACACGAGACAACTTCAGAAAAGAAGGGGCAGACCGACATAATTAGGACAGTTGGCAACCCTTGCTATGTAGTCTGATTCTAACTTGTTGTAAACCTGTAGTACAAAGTGTGAAACTTGATACTTCATAATGTAGAAGGTAAAAGTATTGGACTCCATTCTTTCTTATGAGGATAGTCATCAATCTAAAGGAATTGTTAGAGAGAGCACATTGTGCCAAAAATTTGTATTAATGGTGTTGCAATGTGAATATTATTTTATTTTAGAAGTGTTAGAAGTTTTTTGTTATTTACACTTGTGATGCTATTCTCTTTCAGAGCTATTTTGTAATCTTTACTTATTGAACCTTAACATTTATTCTATTGTGTTATTAGTTTTAAAACTATATTGCTATTCATTAATTATAAAATATGATTTGCAAAATTTCAGTTGGTAGCAACAGGTTGTTGCAACTCCAGACATGGAGAGAGAAAAAGAAACAAGTAAAAAAGGAGACAAGTTCAAAACCAGCTTTTGTCGTTGGAAAAATTCAATATAACGACAATCATTTGTACAGACCCCCGGAGTCCTCCACTTTCAGGGTAAGTAATTAATTTGAAAGTTGTGTTTTATTAAAGGGAAATGCTTCTTGTGATGTATTGACAATTAATAGTTTGTTTTAATTGTAGGCCCCCAAGGGTCTTAATCCTGTGAATATTATAACATCCCAGCGCACATTACGTTCACAAGCCAAGCCTCAAGGGTGGGTATAATTTTGAAGTAATTTTAAACTTAGTGTAGTTTATTCTAGATAGGAACATAAGATATTGATTTTTCTCTACTAGGTCTTCCAAACCTGTGAGAAAGGCGCTCAAAGATTTTGCATCAGCCATGCAATCAAAAGCTAATGTGAAAATGCGGACACCAAAAGAGGAAGCTGGACCGTCCGATGATACGGGAGAGGATCTTAACAGAACATTTGATGCGGTATCTGATGTCTTAGTGATGGAAGAGAAACAAAATGTTCTTCGATGCTCTAATGGCACTAGTAACCGTGAAACAAATTTAAAACTAGGGTCTGATGTTGTGCCTGAAGTATCTCAGATTGGTACTGATAGAAGATCAAGGAGAGGAAAAAAATCAGTAAAGATACTAAATACTGAACAAAATATTGAAAGTAATGCTAATCAAGAATCTCAACAAACTTCAGAGCCTTCTGTCATTGCAGACATGGACTGCCCAAAATCTGGAGATTATTTTCGGTATGTTTTACATTAATTAAATATTTTTTAGTATTATCAAGCCATTTCCCATTTGATTTTTTAAACCCTGAGTTGCCTGACTGCACTTACTGTATTTACCCGAATATAGTCCCCTGCACTTATCGTATTTACCCGAATATGGTCCCCCCTTATTTTAGGAGGCAAAATTTAGAAGAAAAAAATTAGCTAACAATCTACAGCAACAAGTCTCTCATTCTGTAACTCAAGATCCCAATAAACGTAATAAAGAAGTCTATTTTTCTTATATATACTGATACAGATGAAATTAATAAAATAATCTGTAATTTAAAAAACAGAAAGAGTTGCAATGACAATATCCATTCTACTATTTTAAAAAAGATTAGTTGTTACACAAGTCCTATATTAGTAAATATCGTAAATAAATGTATATACTATGGTATTTGGTCTGAATCTTGAAAATAGGCTGAAGTGGTACCAGTTTTTAAATTGATCAAGCTGACATTAACAATTATTGACCGATCTCGTTGGTCTCAAATATTGCCAAAATATTTGAAAAATTATTCATAATAGAATATCAGTTTTTAATAAATAATAATAGAATAAATAGTTTGGATTTCTAAAAAATTGAGTAGCATGCGTGCATTTCAAGTTTTTAATACAATTTATAATGGAATTAATGATGTTAAAGCTGTTGCTGCTACTTTTATTGACCTTACCAAGGCATTTGATACTAAAGATCACCAAATATTATGTGAGAAACTCTATCATGATGGTATTAGAGGAATAGCCCTTGATCTCATGAAAAGTTATTTACAGAAAAGAAAACAATCTGTCAAAATTAACAATAAACATAGTAGTGTAAAAATCATAGAGCTTGGTGTTCTCCAAGGGAGTCTTGGGGCCACTACTGTTTCTTATTTATAGTAATGACATTTGGTAATTGTCCACTAGTTTTTGCAAATGCTGATGACAGTTGTAATATGTATTGAAAATACATGGACTGAAGTAGAAAGTAAAATTAATGAATACTTGATTAAAATTAATGTTTTATTAGTAATAAGTTAACTATTAATATACGTAAAACAGATTTTCTCCCCTTTGGTTGTTATTCTGATAGTGTTCCTAAAGAATATAGTATGTTAATATTAATGATTCACTGATCTTGAGAAAAGAAAGTTTCAAGTATCTAGGTGTAATATTGGACTACAACTGAGTGGGAATTGCATATAAATAACTTAACAAATAAATGTAGATACTTTTTGTATATACGTAAAAAACTAAGCTATTTACCTGTTAAGGTACTTAAAACCATATATAATGGATATGTTTATAGTATATTACATTATGGACTAATAATTTGGGGTGGTGCTTATCCCACCACCATGAGGTATATGTATGCTCTACAGCAGAAAGTTATTATTTTGCTGAAATCTGATAAAATACCAAATATTGAACTATTGTATAGAACTAAATGTGTTATGCACCACTATCAAGCGTTAAGTACACAGTTTTCTACATCTACTTGTAAAACTAGAAATAGGTCAATACCATTGCCTTTGTATGAAAAGACTAGCTTAAAAAATAGTATATTCACAGCTATCACATATTTTAATAAATTACCAAATGAATTAAAAGTACTAAGTTTCAAACAAGCATAATGAAATTTTTTTTTTGAATGCCTCAAGCAAATTTAATTATGATATAGTATCTTTTATTTTTATAATTAGTTATTAAGGAAAATATGTTAAGATCCTTTTCCTGTATTTTTTTATAATTATTTATTTTTTCTTCTTCTCTTTTTTCCCCACTAGGGATATTGGCACTTGGGTACAGTAGGGGTATTTCCCTCTATTCCAAGTATAAGTATCTCCTAAGGGAGATGTTATGTAATTCATGAATGCTAAATAAATATTATTATTATCATGTGATGTCATATTACACAAAATAGATTTTTATGGTTCCAGAGAAGGGTGTAGTCACAGAAAGTCATGAGTAAACATAAGTTGTAATTTCATTGTTGAAACTATTTTTATTGCCTGCTGAATGCCCTGTTTTCACTCTTTGTGGGCATTGACCCTGTGTTTGATCATTAATAGAACAGACATTATTTCTTTCATATTTCTGTGGGTCTGCTATTAGATGCTATTTGGAAAAATTACTAGTTAAGTTAATGTGATAGTGGTATTGCTTCTGTTTAGTTTTTTCTAACAGGGAGAGTATTATAAAATGTGTTATTGATGCATCAAATCAAAACTCTTTTATGTTCGTCCAAATATGTTGGTGAGATTAGCATTTTGGGTTGGTGTTTGGTACGATAAATTGGTTAATCATTGAACATGATAATTTAGTACAGCTAGTAGTTTGAGGTGTGATGCATAATATAATCACATCAATCATAATTTGTGGGAAGGTTTCCAAAATTCCTATTCTTATTCTAATTATCACTGGCTTTTTCTGGTGCTGATTAAACTCATTCTTTTGTTGATTTGCATTGTACACTTAACTTAATAATTTTATGGGTATTGATGTGGTTCTGAACATAGATCCTTCCACAAAGAAGCGATGGAAAAACTTACTGCCCTCTGCACAGAATGGAATTTCATAAAAGATGAGGATATTCCAGATGATGTAAGTGAGAGTATAGATGTAGCTGTGGGTTATGCAAAGCTATTGATGTCGCAGAAATTGCTGCAGTTTGAACAACTAATCTGTGAATATGAAAATAAAACAGAAGAAACACAACTTGAGGTCTTGTCCACTGATTTGGATGCTTTTTGGAATCTGGTTAATATTCAGGTGAGAATAAAGAATTTTCAATTTTGGTAATCAATTTTTCAATTCAATTTTATTCCTTAAGGATTTAGTGTGGTTCATTTTACTAAGGCTAGTATTACACAATCATATTTCTATATTATAGATGTTATCAAAGATAAGACTGGTTATCTCAATAAGAACATCATAGTTACATGATCATATCGCAAGTATTATCAAAGCTTCGCGTTACATCGACATATGTACATTGATATATGATCATTTCATCTAAGCTCTTTGATAATAGATTTGTCATAGAAATGTGATTGTGTAATACTGGCCTAAGTAATTTAATTCATACCTTTTGTTTTTAAGCTTATTTCATTGAACAATTTTAATGTTTTTATCAGAGATATCTTATTACTTAAAAAAGGTAATTCTTTGCATTTCACCTCAAAATATCTAACCCACTGAATTCAGGAATAACCAAAATTACGTAATTTATCATTTACACTCTATAAAAATGATAAATTTTCCTGATGAGGATCGGCATTCAATAATCTTTCTTTTAGAATGATTTTGATGTATAAATTTGCTCTTGCATTTGTATTTTCAATGTACATTTGAAATACATATATCTTTTATTTTTCTATAAAATCAAAAAAATTTACAGAATTTGTATTATTATTTTTATTACATTATCGTTATGTTCATTCTAATAATTTTGTTGTGAAAAAGTTTATTTATAATCTATAATCCATTTCCCATTTCATTATTTGTGTTGAGGTTTATGTGGTCAATTTTTATAGGTTTTGAATATATATGGAAAATTTGATGATTTGAAAGTTCTGAAGGAAAAGAAGTGGATAGTGGAGAAGGTACAAGCTAAGAAAAGAAATAAGACTGTCCCTATTCCGTCAAAAAAAGCCAGAGTGCAAGCAACCTCTGGTATGAGATCATTTATTGCTCAAGCAAGAAAAAAGGCATTATTAGGAGATAAGGAGAATACTCCTAAAAAATCTGTTCTTGGTAAGTATTCAGTGAATTTTCATTACCCCTTTTATCTTGTTTTTTTTTTAAAATGGTGTGCTTTTAAGAGTTAAAAAAAATTTATTTAAGGGTGTTGGTATGATAATTATTAAACGAGAATGAAGGGTACTTGAAAACAGTTGCTAGCAATACTTCCTGACATCATTGCTGTACAATTTGTTGTATTTTGTCAATTTTGTTCAATTTATGGGGGATTTAAGAAGTCATGGTGTCCAAAGATTCAGGTACTTGACTGATTCTCCATGAACTATCATTGTGTTTTCCCTTAATTTTTCAGTATTTTATTTCAGCATCGTTACTTCGTTAGTGTCCACATTCTGTTCTTAACTAAAATCTGTTTGGTCTTTCCAGATATCTTAGAAGAACAACAAATGGGAATGATAAAACCTATGAGTCCTGTAGTGATGAGAATAGCATCAATGGCCAAAGGGATAGGTTCTCCTCGCAGTAAAACAGTAAGTAGCAATAGGTTTTGGGTTCAATTTTATTTATAACTACTTTTAACAATGTTTCGTGAAATTTTACTTTTGCCTTGTAAAATTCTTCAATTTTTGAGCTGCTGTTTTTAATTATGAAATTTAATGTTCTTCAGAATTATCAGGTAAAATACTTCACTGGAGTCACTACAATTATACTGTATTTACCCAAATATAGTACTCCCCCTTTATTTTAGGGGGGGGGGGAATTAGAAAAAAAATGAAGTTGAGTAAAATCAAAATATTTCTGAAGGGAAATGCTCATTCATAATACCATATGAAACTAACTGATGCAGTTCAATTTCTTCTCTTGACATCGCCAGATCCCCAACGACTTCGCCTCTACTTTTAATTCTCCTACCGCTGCTTTATTTGCATGTCTGAGCATAATTTGTAACTCACAGTTAGTGTGGAAGCATCTTTGATCACCCAACTTTCATCGCATCGAAGATGATCCCTGTCTCTCAACAAAATCATGTGCCATGGTGACAGCAATCGGTCATTCCCAGACATGGACCAGTATGGTTTCCACTTTGAATGAGCGTTAAATCCCTCCATCATTTATCGATGTTCTTTGTGTTATGTTATGTGAACGATTTGTGTTCTCTTAACTTGTTTCCACCCATAAAATTTGAATTAAGTGTCCCAGTCTTAAACTCCTAATAGGTCCCCCTCAGATTAAGTGCATTAAAAAAAAAAAGTGTAAATACAGTAATATATTTTGAGTGATGTCTGCCACACTCTCCACTTACAATTTTGCTTCAGACTAGAAAGTATGGCTGACATCATTCATAATATATTTTATGCTCTTTTTTCCTTTCTTAATTTGTAGTATTGTTATGAGACACAAAATGTGATCTCGTTAACTTAACGTATATATCTTAATTATGAAGATAACTTTCTTCACCTTTGGATATGTCGCCATTCACTTTTTTGAAATCTTTACAAATATTTGATGTGTTTTCAGAAATATTTTCATAGAAATGAAAAACAAAGATCATGTTTGTAATTTTTTCAATATAAACTTGACCAGGTCAGTCCTGCATATTCAATTTCCTTTATGTATCTGTCTATTTTGATAATATTGTTAAAAATCTATTTTAATGCATAATCGCATGGATGTTTTTATAAAAAAAAATTAATGTTTAGCCATCTCAAGAACATTCAACTCCTCGGATTAGGAACAGACTTGAACCGCACAAAACGCCACTTTCTTCTCGGAAGACTCCAGGCCGCAGGAACAAAATGGACATGACAGGTTTGTTGTGTGATAAAAAGGAATTACATGTTGTAGTGGCATCTTTGAAGACTTACTTAGTGTTTTTCCCCAGATGACACACCTTTAAGGAGGTCAGCAAGAATATCTCGCTTGGGTCAAAGTCAACTGTAACTGATTTCATCTTTGATTTCAACTGTAACTTCTTGTTGCTCTTTTTCAATGTAAGTTTAAGTTTAAACTGTTACATTGAAAAAGCAACAAAAAGTTTTCAATTTCCAATGTTTTTGTCATTTTTATCTATGTTGAGTGTAATCATTCCAAGTTTTATATTGTTTAGATATTATTGTAAATAAAATTGTAAATTTGTGCTTCTTTTATGAACTTTTACTTTTTTATCTGTGCCATTTTAATGTAAGTGTTGGTTATAATTGTAAATAAAATTGTATATTTGTATGAATAGAAGTAATTTTTAAAATGCACTACCTCTTACAGATTTTATTTTCCCTTTGTATCACAAACTGTCTTTATCAGTTCAATGTGAAGGTGTTGCTATTCTTGGTCTTAAAGTTTTATGAAGCATTAAGTGACATGTGGAACACTTCTTTTGCTTGCTTCTGTACTTCTAAAGTGTTGCTTTCAAGTAGTTTTTTCTGCATTGATATTTTAAAAAATAGTACCATATTGGCCTGAATATTGTGACCCTGAATAGAGTGCAATCTTAAGTATTTTGAGGTAAAACTCAGAAAAAGGAAATATTCATTTGATTTTCTCCCTTTTAATACAACTTTGCTCCCAACTCTTGAACAATGCAAGCACCTATTCAAAACTTTTTTCCGAACGAACTCAATGTCTTCTCAACTCATCAAAAAATAATGGGCAAATGTTTATAAATGATAAAAGGTAGAAAGGCTAAGGCGTAAGAGTTACCGAGGCCAGAAGCACTCTACCACAAATATCGCAATCGCAACATGAGAAGCATATCACGAGACAAAAGACTACTTACTACCAGCGAGACGACACTGCAGCTTCGTCATATTCTAGGGATACTTCGTAATATTCTAGGGTTTCTCAATTAGTGATTACATGTGCGCTAAAATTCTTGTTGAATTGCACTGTACACAATGTGTTGCTAATTTTGAAGTACTCTAAATAGAGTGAATACGACTTTTGAAGATTTATTCTGGAGGAGGAAATGTTATACTATTTTTGGGCCAATATGATATTTGTTTCCTGTGGTTCGTAAAGATGTGTATGATGCATGACATTGATGGGATAAGCTCGGTTTTCGGAAGAAAAAATATTCCAGAAATGAGCAAATTTGATGTCTGGAGACGTAATAAGTATGTCTGAAGATTATGATGCTCATTTTAAGATCTCTGACAATGTTTTTCCTACCTTTGAACACCTTAGGCATGCTGAAGTTCTTGATGAGTTTCATTCTGTGCATAGATTCGGTGTTTATAAGTATTGTTTTGTGATTGTGGGGAGGGGACCTCTGTCAAAGATGCTCTATCTTGACTCCCCCTCCCAATAGTTTCAAATTTTGTGGAGATATTCATTTTATAGAAGTACAGATCAGGTTAAGAAAAAAATCCAAAGGTGTTTTAGTTTAGTTATTATATTATAGTAATATATAAAGAAATATAGCAATTGTTTTTATAGTTTACCAAAAAAAAAAATTTCTAAATGGGAGTTTCTCAGGGATCTCTCTAAATGGGATATTCTCTTATGTTCACACATGATATTTAGTGTTTTTATGTCATTGTTATATAGATCTGTCTTATTTAAATAGAGAAAAAAAATCTTATGGAAACTGGAAATATTGGATTATACCTGTGTTGAAGTGAACTTTATTTATATTATGTTCTCGTTTCACAATATTTAGTACAATATATCAACAGTAATACACCAAGGGATTCAACTACAAAAGAAAGTCACAGAGTGCACTGTCATCAAGATGGTGTATTATTCACATGCGAGATTGAAGATTTATTTATCCAGTTTTTATTTGCGTCCAGCATCGTTGAGCACCTTTGGAAGACCCAGCAATGAATTGATTATTTCGGAATTTCTTTTGTGGGCACACAATAGAGGTGGTGAATGTGTTGTCTCGTACCTTGCTCTTCGTGCAACTCCTAGAAGCCAAGTTGCGATCTGTGAATAAAAATGACAACAAAATAATAGATGTACTACTGTCATTTTAATAACAACTAAATATTTAATGCTGAAGATTGAGATATAGGACAATTCCGGGTCATAATTATAACAAAAATTAATACTAATAATATAACAATTTAAAATAAAATTAATATATGTTAAATAAAAAATATATTTTTTAAATAAACTATAAAATGTTATAATTATTTTCCAAGAATAGTTGACTACTCTCCTGACCATTATGCAAGTTGGGGTGGTGGTGAACTTTGTGTTGTGTTTTCAGTTTTCACATGTCTTGTGACAATTCTCAAGTGAGTGTAGTTTTGTTCTTATTGCTTCTCAATATTGTGCATTTCATTTGTCCTATCGTACTAATAATTTTTGAATACTGAACTGAGTTAAATTTAAAAACTTCAGCACCTAGAAACAATTCAACAAATTATGTAGTTAGAGGAAACACTGAAGAATATGTTAATGTATTTTGGTATTGAAACATTAACTAAATAATTATTTAAAAAAACATTATGACTATAGAATTAAATGAGCATTGATTAGCTTCATGGTGATCATGGCCAATTGTCTTTCTTCATTTTCGTGAGCATTGAGTGACCATGTATTGATTTATTGTTGGCAACCTTCTCTCTTTGTTCAACTTCTTTATCATGCATAGTTTAATTCCCAATTGACTATTTTTACTATTGAATACAACACTAAAATAAATATAGCACAGCAATGAACATACACTACATTGGAGACTCGAGTAATATTTTTTGCATACAGAATAGAAAACCTGATGTGATGTCAGGAAAATTCATTTAGTTTAGAATAACATTCGAAAAATTATGGTCTTTATTTCTATACATATGGCTATCCCCCCAAAAATAATAAATAAAAAACCTTTTTAAAAACAAACTTTTATTTATAATATAAACATGTAGCTATATGAACAAAGTAAGTTTAGAGTAATGTGAATAAAGTAAGTAGTATTTTTATTAAGGTGATGTAAGGCCAAATGCTAATACCTCCATGCCTATTTCCTGTTAATAGACCGCAATAAAAATAAATGAACTTTCTAGCTTTATCTCTGAAAATGATATAATATTTTATGTTGAATCATGTTTTCAAAAAGTTTGTCGCATAAATTGTATATCAATTTCATCGGAGTGATTGGTTGGTAAGTAAGTACTTGCTGAAACACCTATTTTCCCAATAATTTGCACGACAAGCTTTTTGAAGACAAATAATTCAACATCAAATATATAGTTTCCAGAGACAAATATAGAAAGTATGTTTATTTTTATTAGGGTCTCCTAACGTGAAATAGGTATGGAGATAGTAGCATTTGGCATTGAATTAGCTTTATACAAACCTAAACTTATTTCGTTTTACTACTAGGCGTAAATAAAAGCTTGGTTTTAAAAAGGGGTTTTATTTATTATTTTTTAACCTGGCGTTCTTTTCCCAAGAAGTGCTATGGTGGTACAGGGGCAGATCATGAACTTAAGCGTCATCGGGAATGTCACTACCAGTTTCAGAGGTCCCGAAAACCATGATCTCAATACGAATTTCGGTATCTTCGATTATTTTTCTATTTTATCCCCTCGCACCCCTCCTCAAAGGGTATTTATTCTTTATGGAGAGGGTGATTGTGGGCTTACAAGAAAAAAAAGTTGGATAGCTCAGCCTGGAGGTAGCTGGTACAGCTCACGTGTTGGCTGTCTTGCGGACACAACATTAGCTGCCACAGCTTACGCCGTAGCTGCCCTAAAGGAGTTCTCGTCTGATCGAGACCAATTTTCTATCATTGCAGAAGCTAACGCTGTTTTGTCTGGAAGGAAGAAAGTTACATCAACAGCTAAAAAGCCCCCCCCCNCAAGAACTGTTGTTTGTTCCTCCCCGCCGATCTCGATCGCAGTTGCCGCTAAATGACACTCGGCTGCGCTGCCTTCTATGCATTCGGTTCGTTGACTCGACTCGTGACTGAGGCGGCGCAGCCTGAGCAATTGTTTTACGGACTCAAGTGGACCATGGCTTTGCCAACTATGAAAAGTTGGTAACTTGAACGAAATGATTCATTACTACGACTAAACGACGCCACCCGGACGTTGCATAGTCCGAAACTTGAAGTCTAGACGACGAAACTTTAGTGTTGCCTCGACGTGGAGCAGCTGCACACTGATATTTTGAATTTGATATTTGAATATGTTTAATGTTGGCCAATACCTAATTATTATTTTAAATAATGTTACTTTGAAATGTATTAATCTAATAAGAATAAATTTCAAGTATATTCAAAATAAATAAACGTTTGGATTCATAAACTATTTTCTTGGTACTTAAAGATGTTTTTCAATATTTTAGAGATGATTACCATTTTACGTATTTACTATTCATGGTACCTCTACTATGGTGCCAACTCTAAACAGCACTACACAAGAGTATAATAAGTACTCCATGTCGTCGGGTTCCAGTAGCTCAGTGGTAGGGTTAGCGCCTTTAGAAGTTTCCTGGATCCAATACTGACGCTGTCGGATACCTGAAGACGGCCTTTGGAAAAAGAACGTGCGCTATACGCCTATGATGAAATTAGGTAAGACGATGGAGTTGTAATAAAAATTAATATCGTCAAGAAAGTCGTACAGAGAAGAATGCATGTAGATGAGTGTCGACTCACGACGAATCAGCATTACATGCTTACCGGTTGGCATCCATCTACCATATTTCCCTCTTATCTTGTATATTAGCTACTTAAACTGTGAGAACTTATGCTATAAGGACGAAAATTCACGTCATAGCAGACGGATGTTAGTTGTACCAGCTTATGTGTGGTCTGTCCGACTGGCCAATACATTGCCTACTCCAGGTTAGTTTTTTTTGTGTAAGTTGCGTTGACAGTGTCTTCTCTTCAGCGGTCTCAAAACTAATGTATTCACCACTTTCGGTATGAACTTGTTTTTCCGGGACAAACCGCATCTTGCAACTGGTAGTTTTGTCTACTAAAAGACGCGGTTTGTCCCGGACAAACAAGTTCATGCTGACTCCGGCCGCGGAAACCTACATTTATACCACTTTCGATAGTTCTAATTTATTTTTACCTGCCACCGCACTCCCACCCCGTGACCCGTGATTGCTGAGGACGTATCTCCTATGTTGACTGTAAAATTGTGCAGCATTGGAGACGTCTTGATTCATCTCGACGGCACCGAAAACTAGGGCTTCCAATCTAATATACGTTTCATTCTACAATTTTACCTGTCACCTCCCTGGGTGTGCCAGGGTTATCTTATCTCGACAGAGTTTGTCAGATATCATCTGTGTACCAAGTTTGGTTGAAATAACTCCCGGCATTCTAGTTACGGTAGGATATTACTCATAAATACAAACCCCCATTTCACCCTGTTAGGGGTAGGTTTTTAAAAATTGAACCATTATCATCTATAGACATGGAAACTACACATCTGTAAAATTTCAGCTCGATAGGTTTGGGAGAACTGGTTTAAAATTTAGTTGCAAGATTTGTCCCAAACATTCTAACTACGAAGTGAAGTTTAATAAAAGCTTGTAAAATGCGATCTCTCTTTTTTTCCCTTGTTTTCCGACAGTTCCAATTCGAATGGATGTCCTTTCCATCCTCTGCAGAAGACGGGGAATGTATCTGGTTTTTGACATCTACCTCTTTGTCGAGTAGCTTGGCAGCAGCGGCGGCAGCTGCATCTTCTTCAATGGGAGTGGGCAACCCAGAAACAGGCAGCGGCGGAACCAAAGCCAAAAACAAGGCCAGCAGCAGAGCCATCGGAGCCAGATGGTGTGGCATTTTGGCACAAGTTCACGAAACCTGAAACCAAATAGAATGCCGCTCATGGAATACGTCAGGTGATGTTATGCCTTTAGATGCTTTCGCAGAATTTTTCTCATGTAATTTGTAATAGTAGGCCTACAATTATACCAAAAAACAATTTTTTAATATTAGATTTATACGATTTTTGTAATGTGAATGTTTTGTTACATCACATACTAGCTATTTGCCTGTTCTTCGCACGGAGGAAATAACTGTGATTACATTTTGGAAAAACTTATTGTTTTTTATGAACTTCTCATATCTCCTGCGGTTATCCTTTCCGGGGTAGATGACCATCCGTATACTCCCTCTATACAAATAAGCAAGAGTATTTCGATCTAACCCTCCAAAAATTGATAATTGCAACGTAGGGTTTTACCTTCACAATATGTATATTAACCTGAAAATTTTCAACTGCAATAACTCCGGACCAGTTGATGATTAAATTTGTATGCATATTTACTATTTTAAGTAAATTCCATGTTCCATAACTTTTTTCATGTGATTTTTTCTGTAGATCATTAGATTTGTGTGTTAGAAATATAAATTTGACAACAAAATGAGGTGAACAATTGTTTTCATAAATTAACGATGTTTGTGGGAGGATATCTCGAAAAAGAATCTTGTTAGTTTATTATCTAGATTCACAAAAATTATTAAACTCGAACGCGAACCAGTGGCAAATTAGTGAATTTGAAAAGAATGTATTGTGCAAAGTCATATCGAGTACGCATAAATAGAGCAAGGGATTATTTTATTATTTGCAATTCGATGATGGTTTTAATTTAAGAGTAGAACGTGTTTAGTGCTTCCACATCGTTCATTATGAAACCATGCGGGAACGTATGTGACAAAGTTGGACATGAAAATGAAAACTCAAGAAATGTCAACACAACGAGAGCCAAAATAAACTAAAATGAGTTGAAATTATGTTAATGTAAACACGGAATAATTTAAACTTATGGTAAATCCAAGTATTTATTTTTTACTGCATCTATTTCTTTCGGTAGTGTGGTATACAGTGAATTACAATTTGCAAAATATGAAACTATAATAAGTGTGTCTTAATGATTTATGGGTAGATTTTTCATTTAAAAAATTGTTACCAAGTTACCATTTACGAATCATTTGTATCTACAATTGTATTTTAATTTCCATACATTAATACAGCCTACAAAAAATTTTGACTCTTAAGCTACAAAATTCTTAACGATGAATAATTTTGGTTACTTCCCTTGATTAACTTATGCAGCAATAATCTGAAAAAAAGATATTCCGTTACTTGTTTCGGAAAGGATGCCGACAGCAATTTCAATACTTTTCCATCCTCATCCTCTTAGAAGCCTTGGTATTGTTTCTGTTAAGATAAATAAGTTTTCTTTTTATCTTTGTTATTGTAACAAAGGTGTTGATAGGCATTTATGTTAAATGCTAACTTGCATGAAATAATCCAAATTACTAAAAATAAGTTAATTGAGTAAGACCAAGGTACAAAGACGCACAAATAGCAATTATATTTTCAGACGAATATTGCATAAGTCACCAAAATATTAGTTAATCTTGTGTATCGTCACAAAGAAGTATTGCGAAAAAATCTGGTACACCTCGAACAATATTATGAGTGGTAGACGAAAAACTCATTAGTCATTCACCAGTGAAATAGGGAGAACATGAAAATCCAATTTGTTCATAGAGTAGCACAGGCACAAAGGGATGGGTTTTTCATTAGCTGCTGTGACGTCACCATGATTGCGTTATCGCCAATGACAGGCTTACCCACGGTCATTAGAACAACACGGTAGATATCACGAGGGAGGTGCGCAGTAAGTGTCGCCAATGACGTCAAAGGTGCAACTGAACCAGCTTATGGTCAGCTGTAGCATGCTTATTGTAGGTAGAGTGGCGACAACTCGAACAAAATTCCTAGGAGTGGAGAAAATATTCTGAAACTTCGGCGGATCTGCTGAGCGCGCATCATCATCTAATGGCATATACCGTGACAAAAATGGCCGCACTTTGTTTTTGTTTACGTTGGTTGCTTAGGAAAAAGTGATATTGATAAAACCTTTTTTCTAAACTTATTTCAATATTTTCACTGAATCAACATTAATTTCATTATAAATCTAAAATGTAAATTTGACCCTAATTTTAATTATATCAAACATGTCAGTACGAGTTAACTTGTGAATTATGTCGAAGCTATTCCAGTACATGTAAAATGAAATCCCATAAATCAAATTTAGTGCACGAACGTTTACTTACATAATTTTACTTTAACTTAGACATATTTACTTTAATTTTCAGCCAATGTACTATATCGAACTAATTATGTCCAGTCTTATCCAGTTGGTCGTGCTCTAATCTTTCACGACATTCACATCTCTTTGCAATGTGCACAAAATGGCTGTCACCTAAGTTCCCGCTATACTAGTGCAGGTGTTTCAGCGGACCCAATCAGAAGACGCGACGTCCATGTCGCTTCTGTACCTTATAAAGAACTCTAGCTTATTGTAGTTGATTAGCATGGCGTTGCACAGAATTTCTGTGTACAGTGATGTTGTTTTCAGTTTATTCACTTGCTTTAATATGATGTGTTGCGCTAGTCGCCGAATGTTCCAACAACGAAAAAGATTGTAAAAGTTAAGACATCATTCCCAAAGGATAATAAACTGCAAAAAAACTAAACAAACAAACTTGAGTGCATGGGTTTACACGAACTGATAAATTTTGTATTCAACATGCACGAGTATATTCGAAACATTTTGAAGATCTAATTTTAAATTAGAGCATTTGAAAGAAAAAAATCGATTTTTTCCCCGCACTTAACAATCCCGTGTAACGACTTCTGTTGAAACCGAGAGGAAACATAGAGCTGATAAAAGAGAGAAAAATTGTGACAAATTACATCTCCATCTCGATCAAGGTAAAATTGGAAAGTAATGAACACGATAGAATTTGAAAATGAGATCTATCAAGTGAAAACTACGATGCTAGTCAGTGAAACGATATTTCTATTTCCTATATAACAGTGGTACTAACTCTGAAGAATTAAATGACTTGAAAGAATATATTAGGTGACTGTGAGGTATTGAAAGAGTTTGCATGTATTATTGAGGAAAGAGTAGTGTCACTTTGTGAACTATTTATTGCAAAAAAGCTTTTTCGACCCCATAGCGACCATCTTCAGTGCTGAATATGGGGATTGTGCCACACTCCTTTGCCACAAGTGCCAGTGGGGTGGAGAAGGAAGACATGCACACGATCCCTACCGTGTCTCTATTTACTGTGGGTTTACCTTTGTGGTCCAAAAGTTTATACACTTTTGAGTACTTGCGATCATTTCCCAACTCCACGAAAGAAGATGAAGTTTTTCACTTGAGTTTCATCCTCTCATTAAATGTGTTAAGACAATGTTAACACACGGTTGTAATTAATTATAGTTGCGTCAATGTTAATCATATAGTGGTGAGAATTTCAACCTTTATGTCAGATAGCTCTGTATTCGTGAAAGGAGATGACATGATGTTTTACTTTGTATGCGTTTTTGCAGTTCAGTTGTGTGAGACATGCGTTTTTATTGACTGTGAAATATAATGTATACTAGAAGTCTGCATCATTAAAGATTTTTAAGGTAAAACAACCAAGTAAAAATTTGGAAAAGATGACGCATTAAGTTTTGCAAATCCTCGGTCAAATGACACTTCGTAACAACAAACAGCAACGCTACTGCAATTATTATTATTTCTTCGATCTCAACTTGAATAGGTGATACTTGTTTTGCGAAGTACATAAATATATAAAAATACCCACTTATCTAACTTACTCACTTGACCTATTAAGTATGCAGAAGTAGGATATCAAACCTACTTCAGAAAAGGGCTAAGCATAATGCCATTTCACCACCTTCGTTTTTACTTAATATTACGGTGCTGCATGAGGTCTACACGCTCTGAGAGTTCAAAGGAAGACCAGTGGTGTCGTGGAATCGAAGCAAGAGGGTTTGATCGAGGGAGCGGCTATTGTGTAGTTTCTACGAGTATGTACAGATTAAAAAAAAACATAATATGATATAGTTTTGTCATCTTAATGACCTAATCCATTTAAATTAGAGCAAATACAACCTTTAAATCTGAGTAAATATAAACACCTATCATTTTGCGTTTAAAAGTACAGGTGACTTCGCGACGCGCCACACTGTCAGGGAGGGTTGTACCTACTGGTCCTACATAAGACCTCGCGAAGTGTTAAACTATACCACTGAGGAACACCGGTGATCTGTTATTTAGCGTTTACGCGACGTGGTCTTTGATAAATAAATATACCATTAATGTCATATGGTACTAGCTGAAGTTTCTGCTTTTCTGGAGTTAAAGCATTGATTTTTTTTCCAGTCATGTTTGCTAAACTCCCATTGATGAAAGAGAAAATCGAATTTCAAAAAAAAATCGTTGTGTAGTGTTCTTGGACGCAGAAAACGCAAGGTCATATTTCAAATTGAATATAGGAAAATATAATTTGAATTTGAAAACGTTGCTCCGTTGTGTACTTATTCCCGCCCCGAAGTTCGCTGGTACCAAATTTCGGAGCTTTTTCGGTCGTAATTAAATTGTAGCGACAATTTACATAGTAACATTCACTAATAGTCATCAAAGTCAACTCCCATGAACTTGACTCCCATCATTACAAGGAGACCTGGCCGACTTTTAGAACCTAGCAAAGGGACTTGTTGATTTAAAAACGAGAATATCAGTCTACTGCGCGCTTCGCAACGAGTGACATCAGTCTACCGCTCTTCCTCACGAGAGTGACATCGCGTTCTAGTACGGGTTCTCAATGTCCACGTACACTATCAACGTTAAAAATCAGTACTAAGTTCAACTCGGAGTCAGAACTATTTACTCGCCTAATTATTATTCGAGCCTAGTGTTATTATTCAGTGACTTTCTCAGATTTCCACGGAGTTTATGTATGTACTTCATGTGAGTAATCTACATTGATTTGTGTCCTATCAGGAATTGTTTTAAACTCATTTAACAGTTTCAATCATCACTAGGAGACGTATGACAGAATGACCGTGTATATTATTTCATGTATCTTGTTATGTACGTTTCTCGTTCTCAGTCTGCGCACATTAAATGACCTCTGCCTTTTAAATTGAATATACGTGTACATAATATATTCGTGTACATAATTGAATCTACCTGTACATAATTCATCTTCACTCGGATACTTAAAGAAATATATTCGAAATTCCTTCACCCGTAAACACTGATGTGATTGAAACTAAACTTCAACATTTGCATTCCTTAGGATCTGAGTTCGGTTTTATTTGCTTTTAATACGCTTCATGTTATCAAATATTGTAATTCTGTTTAAGTCCGAGGGCTTTTAGAACCATCTTCAAGTATATTTTGGTTACCTTAAAGGTACTAGTTTCGTTGATTATACATGGACACAATTAAGACCAGAGTGAAATAAATAAGTATAACCCTTTGCGGATAGAACAAATGATGAAAACCCTCATGGGATTCGAGTCTATGTCCTTTGGATTGGGAGAAATAAACAAAACTGTGTCACCAAGTCTGTTTTGCGATCCGCAAAATGATTCTAAAATAAGATTACGAAGCCTAATGCATATTAAGAACCGAGTGCGATGTGTTAGTGATGTTAGTCGATGAGTTGCACGATTATTGAGTTGCATTGTGTATATTCCTGTACGTGAAGATTCCTGTAATGCACGTCATATAATAATATATGAACAAGTATTTTATTATAGTCATAAGGTATTGTATTGTTAACTATTTGACAACGGAAATACATCTTGCACTTTAGGTCTCCGAAATTGCACTGTATGAAAAATAACAAACGTTTCTTGTGAGTTTTCTCTTGCGAAAGTGTTTGAACACCACCGTACTGCGTAGGACAATATCAATATGTGGAATTACTTTTAATTAACTGAAAATTGAAAAGACAGTAGAAGAATTTCTTACAAATGTTGTAATACGAAAGTTGAGAGAACATTCGGCTTTTTCCTTCTTTGACTACGAGTTATTTTACTTAAAGAAATTTGTAAAAACATTTACCGAATATACTATTTATACTCGTCAAACGCGTCGTTTAAAGCACGTTTTTTGAATATCCATTGCCTTTCCAACACCTGAAACTCATTCTGAATCTTATATTTCCACGCTAATACAACCTGTAGATGCCGCAACGATCCTCTTTGCGAGTCTCACCTGTTGCGCTGACGTTGAAGGCGTGGTGTGAACGCTCACGGACGGGACCTCTCAGGAACTGGGAGATGATGCGTCGCCGACGCCTTATGTAGTTGCGTCTCGCCTCGACGAAGGGGTATTTTAAAAAATTGTGGGACGTGGTGGGAGCAACCAAGGGAGTTTGCACGTGCTCCACCTCGCTCCTACCCCTTCGTGGCTGAGAGACCGCATCTGCGAAGGAGCCCAGGGTGTCGCCGTTGTTCGCGACAGGAAATCGATGGTGGAGGCTTGGAGACTTCTTGTGCAGAGGAAGAGCACCTGTGCGTAAACAGGTAAACGTCTTCGAGCGACGATGACTGTCTCGTTCCACCCACCCACGCGCCACTCGAGCATTCGCTGATGGCGTAACGTACATTTCGTAGCCAGGGGGCGATAGTTGTTTTTACGTATTCTTTCAAGGAACTGGATTGTCAGCTTCCGAAAAAGTTCGGGGAAATATTCGACATTTATTAATGGGACCCAGAGAAATATATTCAGTAAGTTTTGCAAAGATGTTAACAGACCATTTAAGTGCTACTTGTGGGGCCCAGCACACGACATTTGGAAAACATTTCTTTTATTTTGTACATATTTCTTCCGTGTACCCTACACGTGGAGAAGATATGTGATAACTTTTATGTCAGGCGATCAAAGCAGAGGTCCCGGGTTCGATTCTCGACTCGTCACCATTTTCACCTGACCGAAAGTTATCACATTTCTTTTATTACTTTCATTGTGTATTTTAAATCTAAAAATTTTCAATTAACATGGTTCCTCAAAATCAATAATATAAAATGATTATATAAAACACGTTGGTTATAGTTGGAAAATAATTTACAAAAATCAACTTATATTAGCTATTGACATTATAGGTAATGTTTTATTGTTCATTTGTTTTGTATTTAATTTAATTGAGGCGCTCATTAATTACTTTTTATCGATTTGTTCCACACGCCCAGACCCTCATTTGGGGCTTTGCCCCCCACCAAACTCGCTGATGGGATTTACCCCCAGATCTTCATCTTAGCGTGGATGTGACCGTTAAGTGTCGTTAGTCACAATCATATTCTTTTTTATATGGCAAACTCGGCGTTATTTTCTATTTTTTATCGTGATCTAGTGTGCCGAGTATAACAGAATTTCAGTAATGTGCACACATTTCAATAATGGCTGAAACAACTTTTATTAGAGTTTGACAGTATTGAACACTGAAATTGAGTTACAAAGTGAGGTGCAGTTTTGTGATTTTAATGCGAGCATACTCATAGGGTATTTTAATCCCTCTCCTACCGCCTGGTAAGATTGTTCTTACCATATTTCCAATATAACGTAAGTCGTCCAATGCGCAACCATCTTAATGATGGTTTGCGGTTATCAAAATAAGAACAAGAATTTTGACGAAAAAAAGTGTTTTGTACGCGATTATTCTATCAGGAGCATGAGACTTGGACCAATTTAAAATGTAATTACGTTCTATCTCGAACGATATGGAAGCGAGAGGATTATGAAAGTTTTTAAACCTTTCAAAAATGCACTTACTGGTTGACTGAAATTTAGTGTTTAATTCATAAAATCTCGATTGACGATCGTTCATTTTAGAATATAAGAAAATGGCGTTTTTAAAAATATATCTTAAGCATGATGCAAGAAAGTACTAGTGCCACCAGCACCCAAATGAGTAATCATAAGCATTTTGTATTTGATAACTACGTCATATTTGAATATACCTCAAATGCTGTACTCTTGCCCGTAATAGAAATTGTTCCCTACACGAGAAAAAAAAGATGATTTATGAAAGTGAAACAGAATAATCATGATTATCGAACTCTGGAATGCAAACACTTATTAACAGTTCGTCGAATTCATAATTTTTGGTGTGTATCATTTTTTGTCACTTCTGTAATATTTTTCGAAAAAAAAGATAATTTAATTTTCTTAATATTCTATGTATCTATTAATATTTTCTCTATTCACAATAATTTAAGGAAATTTTTGTGATAGAGAAAAAGGTAATAGGCACAATCTTTTGAAAACTTTGGTCAGTTTTGAAGAAGTAGACGGTAGTTTTGCGACGCACCGTTTTCGAAATATTAGTGAAAATCAAAAAGGAAAAGGGGATCATCTTTCGCCTATCGGTCGCTCTTCGAGTTTTTAGTTTATTTACCTACATACCAGTCAAAATTATGTTTCCGATGAAGTCGTCTGCGACCCATTAACTGACTGGACTAAACAGCAAACTGATTTGGCTTTTCCCGTTTTCCCATATTTAAAACTCCTGTATGATGCAACCCTCATTACGGGAATGTCGTGTAAGGACCTTCAAGAAACACATTGAACAATTCGAAGAAATGAGTGGTTTGGTTATCTGGGGACGATAGAGAAACAATGAAACAAACATGGACACTGATGAAAATATAATAAGTTATGACGTTCGTCCACTGTTATCTATGTAAAAAGTGAGACCGTTTCATAGAATATAAATGGTGTGAACCAAACAAAATTCTGATTTCATCCCAGAAATTCCTCGAAAACTCCCTGAATTGGAACAGAACGTCAGTGAAATAATTTATAGATTGAATGGACTATACTTCTATTTTATTGAATTAAATGAATACAAACTCTGTCAATGTCATCACTACATACATTCTTTTACTTTGCCTCACTGAATAAATCAGTTACACAAAAATGAAGTATTATTTTTGGTATTTTGTTTTCATTTATATATCTTTCTACCTCAAAATTTAGAATTTATGCGAAAAGTTACAAGTTAAACCTCCTGACATGATTCCACTTATCTTCATCTTTTACAAAATAAACAAAAACATTTTCGTGAATAGACATTGCGTTCCCAAAGTTGATACGACATAATGACGTGATGATATGAGATTTTGTTTACAATATAATTTAGACTCTTTAAAATTGCATTCAAATATTTTTTTATTTGTTACACAGATAATTGACTGCAAATGATTTTTGATATATCTACTGAAGAATGTAATATATGGAGTTGCTTTTTAAAAAAAATAGAGATTTGGGTTAATATGGTGGTAAAAACAAACCCAACGAGAAATAAGGCTAATACATAATTTGTTTATTTCAATGTGGGCAATAAGATACCGCTACCGTTTCTCCCCGTGGTGCCAGAATTTTATTTCATGTATTTATTTAATACCTCCTATTATGATGTGGTGATATTCTGTCAAACCTGCTCATCCATATGGTCTTAGAGAAGGGATTGGGAAGGAGAGTTGTTGGGTTGCCGAGGAATGACGGGTACCGAACCGACATTGGTGTGGGATAGGCGGGGGAAACTCCATCGGAAAACGTGATCCGTTCGGTCGACCGGAGTTCTAACGTGTTCTTCCAGTCAGCAGTGCATAGGAGCGATCGATCTATTTTAATTGAATCCGATTTTTTTTTTTGCTTTTCTAATCATTACAGCTAACACAGCTTCGTCTTTTGCGCGGAACACATTGTTAGCCGAATAAATTCATCTACAATACTGTGATTCGTTATTGCGCCTGTTCACTGCGAGACATCAATAACACTGAATGAAAATGAATGCCTTGTGTAGAGAACAAAAACTTTGTTCAACTTACCAGTTTTAGAATTATTGTCAGAGTTTCCTTGTTAATGTTTCAAAAATGCAATTTTGCCCTAAGTTACAATGTATTTCTGTATAATTGTTGAAAAGAAATGTTTGTTTATTTTTAGATCTTCAATTTTTTGCAGGGAGCTGACGTTATTGAGGCGCGAGAAGCTATTTTCTACTTATTAGAGGTTTGCTGTAGCTGGTGTAGTTTTCTAAAATATTATATTGGAAACTAGTAACTTAGTTTATTGTCCCGACGTGGTCATACGCAGTTTGCTACTGCTTTTTTGACAATAAAGTTTTAACTCAATTAAAGGGCACGCATAATGCTTGAAATAGTGTTTCGTGCATTATTAACCCTAGTCTAGCATAGTTCAAATATATTAAAATTTAATGTTATAAAATCACAATATACCTTCTATGAAGTTTAATATTTCTCTCATTTCTTCATTTTTGTGTCTTCCCTTGGAGTATCGAGTGTGATTCATACCATGAGAATGTGATATGGAGTATTTTTTTAATGTATGTTCGTGTTATATGTTTGGGTTGCATTTACTACGGCCGGGTGAAAATAGCGACGGATCGGGACTCGAACCGGAGCCTTCTGCTGTACCCGCAGATGTGCTACCACTCCATTACCCACCTCAACTCTGAAAGCGCGTTCTCCACTTCCACCTGGCTTTGCTCTGGTACCCCAATTTTCCGCGGTACTGACTTTCGGTACACCTGCGACTAGCAAGAGGTTCCAGATTTGAGTCACGGTCCGTCACCATTTTCACTTGGTCGCAATTAATGCAACCTTTCCTCCCCGAGTAGGTACTCGGAAAATGTGGATTAATTTTGTTGAATAGCTTCACGCTGCAGCGTTCCTAGAATCTAGGTTTTAGAATTGCTTTATTCTCGAGAACTTAGCGATGATTTCTTCTTCTAATAGGAGTGACTCTTTTCTTATACAACAACGTGAATCATTGATGGTGGAGTTTGTTTCAAATCATGATAATGCGCTTTTTTCATACTCCGTGATAGTGTACTGGTTCTTTAACGTGAAAGTAGCAGATATACTTGGACGGAGGTATTAGTTCAGTATTTCATCACTAGATCGCTGTGCTGTGTCTGTCCGTGATTTTTCAAGCGACATTACATTTGAACAGGATTCCGGATTAACGTACACCTTCGCATTAGCCTCAGCTGCTCACGAATCCGTTAATCATATGTTTTCTGTTGGTCTCGGGAAGTGTGTATTAATTTTTTTAATTCGTGATCTACGCGGCGTAATTCTAAACTGACACTTGTGTTCTTCCATTATTTTAGTATCGGGAACAGACTGGGAACAATGCATTCTACATGTGCTTCCAGCCTCAACTGTAATTAATCAACGGAAGGGCGAGGAAGCGGTTTCTCGCTTAAAACTTATTAAATTTCAGTGTTTTTTTACTGAAACCCTTCCAAATTGTGAGTTTCCGTATAAAATTATATATATGATCCGTCAGGGATAGTGAAAAATTCAATTTGTATACAATATACAAAAGAAATAATCTTTTAAATAATTGTACGAAAACAAGTTTACACAGTGAAATAATATTAATCTTTTGACTCATAAGAAATAAATATTCTAGCTAATTTTGTTCTAACAAACCCACCCAGTGGTGAGCGTGATTGTACATGTTTCCGACTAAAAATTCGACTTCACAAGCAAAGCCCATTATGTTCTTGTATGTTTAATATTACACTTAAAGTAGGACATAAATTGGTTTCCGTGATTCCACAGCGTTTATCTTTTGGTTTGAACTGTGTCTTTCTCATGTTTATGAAAAACAAAATGAGTTAATAAAATAAAATTAAATGAGTTCATTAATAAAATAAAATCGGAGAAACCGATCTTCGCTTCTTTGCGTAGTTATTAGGGTTCTGTCGTTTTATTAATATATTATTATATAATGGCTTGAATATATTAGGATTGGCTAGCCTGCTCCTGGCGTTAGCTGCGGTTGTGAATGAGCTCTCTCTATTTTTCAGTTTAATCTTTCTAATTCTTTTATTTTTTCGAGTTTTTTGTTATTTCGTAGTTGTATTTAGATCCCAACTTTCATTGTAGTGTAAAATTCTTTGTTCTGTGTGAGTGTTAAGTGAAAAAACACTAAAAACATTTCCTAAGGTTTTCGAACTCAACGGACCAAATATAATTTCATATTGTTTTCATTCAGTGCTTCATTCAAAGGTGTGATAAAGTTTACGTAAGTACAAACAGAATCATAAATGTAACTTCTTGGTGCATTAAAATTAATTATTTTGCTGTATTTAGATTTCCTGGTGCGTATACTATTACATCATTATTAACTTACAAATAACATACTCTATTGTTGCACTGGTCAAGTTTCGTCGTCGTAAATAGAATTATTCCAATATTTTACCATTTGTTTTCGTGATCTTTTTGTAGTTTTTCATTACAATCTAACATAATATTGCCTTAGTTATTGTCGAATTAATTTATCTGAAGTTGTCATCGTAAATTATTTCTGTGATTTTAGTTGTCGGTTTGTTTATTTACTTATTTAAACCCTGCCCCATTATTGCACCCAAGTTATCGTCGTCATAATTCATAGAATTATTATATTATTTTACAATTCGTTGTTCTTGATTCTTTCGTATTCATTTACATTTTAACACAATGTACGGTAGTTATTGTCAAATTAAGTAATCTCCAGTAGTCGCCCTAAATAATCATTTTTGTCGTCGGTTCGTTTGTATATTTAATTTATTTATTATCTCATTTGTAACTTCCGTAGTAATAAATATATTATTATACTAGCATCCTTCATTCAGTGTTAGTTGTCATTTTTCATGTATTCTCATTTGCTTTTGTCGTTAAGTTGCTAACCAACTCACCACAATGGACACAATCTCATTCCACAACGCATTCAAAATTGAGATTAACAAGGCATACAATAACTTGGTACATTATATTGACACACGAATCGGTCCGCTGGAAGACGTCAATAAGAAAACGATCGGCGGTTGGACTACAGTTAGGAATTCTCGACGTCCTTCCAACTGCTACCACCCGGTTAGATCAACTACACATGCACCACCCCAACTCTTCACTCAGAATAGGTTTAGTGTGTTAGATAACATGTCCCTGTTTCCTCCCTTACCTACTCGTTTCATTCCCTCCCGTCCAGTACCCAGATCTGTTCACACACCACGCACTGGTAAGCATAGCCGCCCAAAATCACGTAAAGTAGTGTAATCCAGAGATGAAACCAACACTTCCACGCAGATATCAAACGTGCTCATACTAGCTGATTCGCACGGTCGTCAGATGCCCTCCGTATTGCGTGGAGTGCTTCCTAGCCAGTTCTCAGTCTCCGTTTTCTTTAAGCCAAACGCTCGTTTGGCTGAAGTTATTCAAGAACTGGACACGTACACTAAAAAACTCACAGAGCGGGACACAGTAATCATCATAGGTGGGCAGAACGATTAACTTGAGTAATCATTTCAACGCGTCTGAACATCTACAGTAACTAAAAATGGCCTCCTTGCACACGAACATAGTGGTCTCTAGCCTGCCTACACGCTTCAACGTTCCACAAAACAATCACGAAATTAACCTGGAAATATCTCCCTGAAACATCACCTGGCAGACACAAAAATCACATTTCTTGATTTGCAACCACACCTGACTGCCAAGGATTTTACTCAGCACGGTTTACACCTGAGACCGTCTGGGAAACAGCACTTCGGTTCTCTTCTAGCTTCACATCTGACCTCACATCATCCACCTGCCCCACTACCCACTCCTACACCTCCTCCTGCACCTACCTCATCTCCTCCTTCTGCTCCTACCTCATCACCATCTCCTCTTCCTATCTCGACACCCATTTCTTCTC
>NNCF01129390.1:200716-227905 GCA_002313205.1 Laupala kohalensis
CCTCTCCGGCTCATCTCAAACATTGCTAGATCAAATTATAGTCAACAATGGAATCTCGTATCTCTCTGAAGTGTTTATCGCCGGATACAGTGATCACCTTGCTCAAGTATTGACTATTAATAATAAACTAAAAACCACTTAAAATCCTTTACAAATTTACAAGAGAGTTTAATGACATAAATAGATCAATATTTATAAATTATTTGCGTGAAGAAACATGGAAAATTGTTTACAAATGCCAAATACACCGACGATAAATTCAATGTATTTATCTCAATATTCCTAAAACATTACAACTCTAGTTTTCCCATAAAACGCAAGTTAATTAACACAAAGAGATACAATAAATTGATCACTCAAGGGATAAGGATTTCTTCAAAAAACAAACGCCGTTTATATTATCTTTCAAAACGATATAACCAACCACCCGAATTACATAATTATTTTAGTAAATATAAGACTATTCTTCGAAAAGTAGTCTATGCAGCTAAAGTAATGGAAAACGACAGGCATATACTAAAATCGAACAACCGGATGAAAGCCATGTGGAATATTGTTAACAATTACACGTCATCTTCTGAAAATCGCGAAGAAAATGTTTCTTTACTAAACGATGGCAAAATCGTAACAAATCCTCAGGACATCGCAAGTTTGTTTATTTCTCACTTCTCAGAAGTTGGTAAAATAACGAAATCAATATATCCAAATCAATGTCCTCCAATTATATCCACCCACGTACCCAATTCTATGTTCACTTCCGAAACTAATGCTAGTGAAGTCTTGAGAATCATCAGCTCATTAAGAAACAAATTTTCAACAGGCATAGATGATATACTTGAGTTTATTGTTAAATTTTCGTCCCACGCTATATTAAATCCACTCGTAAATATTTTTAATAGTTCTTTATCGGAAGGGGTGTTTCCTAAAATATTTAAGAGAGCTAAAGTGAAACCTTTACACAAGAAAGGAAACAAACTTAATATTGGAAATTACCAACCAATACCTCTACTACCCACTTTCACAAAAATCCTAGAAAAATTGTTCTATAAGTGTCTTCTAGATTTTTTATCAAAAAATATCATTCTCTCTGACGATCAACACGGTTTTAGGAAATCCTTTTCCACTACAAGCGAGATATTTTACTTGTTAAACGATGTTACCACATCTCTAGACCGTGAAGAAAATCTTCAAATTGTCTTTTGTTTTCTGTTTATCCAAAGCATTCGATGTCATCGATCACGGAATTCTCCTTTCCAAATTGCTTTCTTTAGGCATTTGTGGACTTCCACATCAATGGCTCACTTCTTATTTAAAAGATAGATATCAACAGGTCGAAATATCCTATACTAGAAATAAAATACTTCAGCGTTGTCTTTCAGAAACAAAGCCACTTACTTGCGGAGTACCCCAAGGATCAATTCTCGGCCCTATGCTCTTTTTATTGTATGCGAACGATATGTCATCATCCACATCAGATTGCAAAATGGTTCTTTTTACTGATGACACTAATTTACTGTGTAAGCACGCCAATGCTCAGAACGTTTTGTCTAACCTTTCGACTTGGTTCATGCAAATCGTCTCATTGTAAACACTGACAAAACAGTGTCTATGTCATTTCAGAATAGTAATACAAAATCTTTACCCCAGGTTTGTCTTTCTTTAAACGGAACACAATTAAAAACTGTTACGAATACAAAATTCTTAGGTCTCCATATTCAAGACAACCTCAAATGGAATTGTCACATTGACAATCTTAATTCCCAATTAAGCAATTTGTGTTACGCATTCCGAATCTTAGTTAACGCAGTTAGTCCACGTATTTCCCGTTGCGTTTATTTTGCAAACGTTTACTCCCATTTACGTTACGGCATTACCTTCTGGGGTAATTCCGGTCAGAGTATTCAAACTTTCAGAATTCAGAAGAGGATAGTTCGGATAATTTGTAAATCTCACCCCCGAAACTCTTGTAAACCTTTATTCAAGGAATTAAATATCTTAACACTTCCCTGCATTTATATTTATGAAAAGGTCGTGTTTGTTAAGATCGAATTACTGAAGTGATACCCTTGCTTTATACGAAACAATCTCGTTCACGAACACAATACTCGCAATAATAATAATATTCATCGGTCTAGAGTTTCAACCACTCTTTGCCAAAAAGGACCGCATCATTCGGGAATCGTTCTATATAAGTCCCTGCCCAAGAATATAAAAGACATTATGAAATTGAATATCTTCAAATCCTCGGTTAAAAACTACCTCCTGCACCAGTGCTTCTACACTATAAAAGAATTTATTGATTTTAATAAAAGTTAAATTTATTCTGTACTGTATCACGCCATTGCTGTAGTACTTTTTAAATATTTTATAACAATTTGAAAAACGATTTTCTTGCATGATTGTGTTGTCTTATTGCTCATATTAATTTAGTTTTATGTGCTCTCAAATTTGGCACGGTTGTGTACATAAATTCTGTAGCCCCATCCTGGCCCGGGTCTTTTCTCCGGTTTTCCTTCGGGTAGGGGCGAATTACTTATACAGGTTCTCTAGGCTTTGTCTAGGGGCGTGTTTATTGTAATAATAAATCGTGAATTTAGTGGGTTTTTTTGAACTCTTATGATTTTTAAACACTATACTCAGAATAATCTATAGTTCGATAATAATTTGTACATGTAAATATCTTGCGTTAAATTACAAACATATTGACATTCTATTAGTATTATAACTCGCAGCTAACTTTTTATCTTATCTAGGAATTTTTGCTGAAATTTTTGAATCCGCCTCTGCCTTAGGGCCCTTGATCGGAATTGATGGGATGTTCCCTTGCTTGCTTCCGGAGAGTAAATTAGTTTATTGTCCTCCACGTGGTCATACGCAGTTTGTACTGTTTTTTGACAATAAATTTATTATTATAAACGTAGGCTTCCGCGGCCGGAGTCAATATAAGCTTGTTTGTCCGGGACAAACCGCGTCTTAGTAGATGTAAGTACCAACGTTTCGGCCATCGTGCTGTGACTTAGCAGAGCACGACAGCGACTTAGGTCTGTACGGCTCCGACATTACCCTGAAGAAGGCCACATCACGATGGCCGAAACGTTGGTAGTTACATCTACTAAGACGCGGTTTGTCCCGGACAAACAAGCTTATAAATTTATTATTATTAACTTCTACTGCTGAAACGTTGTGGCATATAATAATAAATGTCAGCAAAAAAGTTCGATTTCATAATTGCAATGTTAAAAAATCCATTTAAATTTTACATTGTCAAAGATCGGCAATAAATGCCCAATGTCCTGCAACCAGTATATGTCTAATGTGTTTCTCTGATTCAGTTTTTTTGAACGTAACATCATGCAAGGATTTAAACCTTTTGACCAGCACTTCTTGAAACTCATACATTTGCTTATTGAAATGCTTGTTTTTTAAGACAGTCAGAGAGCAGATCAATTTGCTGTCAACTTCATAAAGATTTTTTTTTACCAGTTTTGTATTAACATTTCCTATTATTTGAGCACCAATCCAATGAGGTGCATTTCTTCACCAATTGAGCATTTTTTAGATACCTTTCTCCATGTTGACGACTATGAAGTGTTGGTATCCTGATACAGATTTCCAAAACTACTATCGTTTTTTCATGATCCACTGACAAAGTATCGGTCGGACATATCCACTGTGCAACTCTAACATACTTCAAGTATTATAGTATGTCATAGTTCAGGTCATATGAGACTACAATGGAAAAGGACTAGGACATTGTGTTACACGATTGAAAGGCCAATAGTTTCTTTAAATAAGAGAGGAGGAATTTAGTATGAATGTATTATGAAAAAGTACTATTTGTATCTTATTTACAAATAAAGTCTGAAGAAAATTAAAGTGATAAGGTAAACAAAATTTTGAGAGGGTTTACAAACGTTTGCACTTCTTAACGTTGATAATAGTGACAAGACATCAGATCACGAAATAAATACTTTGATCCAATAATAATAAAATTAAAGGTCTAGGATAAATAAAATGTTGGATATGAATTATATTTTATTTTTCTTGTCTTAGCAAGCTTTGATCAATCTTGTTACTGTGTTTTATAGATACATAATACAAAATAATAATAATAATAATAATAATAATAATAATAATAATAATAGGAAGATGAAGAAAACTGACCAATTAATCATCGATACGTCACGAAGAAATCATTTCCCCTATTTCCTATCTACGTGAGTTACATTACACTAGTAATATACATACCGAGTATTTTTTGTATTCATTTCAATGTGACACTAACAGATTTGTAAATCCTGCTTACCTTATAAAAGCAGTCTCCTTGAAATGGCTAAAAGTGCCGTTCAACGTTCATGAATTTGTAAGTGGAACAACAATAGTATTTATTGTTTTGTAGACCTCCCAGTATAATAAAATATAAGTTCCGTGCGATTGGTTTTAATAAAAATTATGTACAATATTTTATAAAGTTTTGTAATTGATTTAATTGAAGGTGTAACTTCATTTAATTTGATTTACTATCGCGAGTTCTGTTACTTCAATGCTGTCTGTAAATCTATTCGCATGATTCAGAAAGTCTGGTTTTTATTTAATGGTCAAAGACAAGTTTACGAAGCATGTTTATTTCGTCCGCAAATAGTGTCATTATGCTATTAGAAGAATACATATTGCCATTCAGAAGTGAAGGTGGCTTAGCACCAAATTGTCTCAAAGGTTGAGTTGCTTTGTTTTTACTGTATGGAATCTGGACGCAAGGATTAAGGGGAAGAAATGTATGGTCAAGTAGGGATCCTTCCGTGTGAAAATAATCGACAGTTTTGTGTTTTATTTGTTTTAAATGTATAGACAGTGATGAAACACTTTCAAATTAGTCTATGTATGCAAAGAAATCCGTAAAAAAATGTTTGATGATGATTCGTTTAGACTGATTCGGTTTTTCTTTTCATTATCCTTGTGAGGCATTAATGGAAATGTACAAAAGATAAAATATAAAGAAGTAAATAAACGGTACACCTTTTCATTTTCATTCAATATACAAAGTTCCTATATGTAAAAAAAGATATTCCTATAGGGATATTAATTTACCCAACACAAAACGTTTTACACACAACAAGGTTCCGCTATTTTTGCTGTTATATACTGTACTTCAATTGAAAAAAGTTAAGTGAATATAAATGTGATATTGATACAATGATATTAGAATATAGATTTCCTGGCACTTGGAGGGAGGAAGTGGCGCGGACGCATGTTATTTTTGTGCTTGGGCATTGCAAAAAGTTTAAGAAAATTCATTTTTTTTTTCAGGAAAAAAAGCAAATTTTTTTAGTGGATCAGTTGATATTCAGTTTGACGTTCAGGTTATTTCGTTGCGTCAACTCGTTTTCATCCCGCCTATGAAGTAATCGATTTATTGTAATGAAATGCAAACGTCCTCCGGAGTCTTCTTCTGGGGGGACGATGACCCGAAGGTCTTTGCCTTTCTGATACTTGAGACGTTTGTTGATCGGAGGTGGGTCTAAAGTCATTTAAGGATAATATCCTGATTTCCTCATCGGGTAATCAATTTTGGTGATTTGTGATCGTGAATGACGACACTAAGATAGAATTAGCAAACGATACGTCGTTTGATGGATGTATTGGACGTATGTCTCAAATCAAGGAAAGGTGACTGTGACCATGCACAATAACGGCAGCACAGGGGGAACGGATATGGGTGAAGTAGTTTCTAGTGTTGAGGATGATCAGGATGGACACACAGACACCATAACTAAAGTGATTATTTACGTATATCATTGATATGTAATGAAGTTTTAAATCTTAACGTCCAACTGACATTGTGTCTAACAATATAACGTTGATGAAAGTCAACATTCTTTGTGAAAAGTAGCGTTGGTAAATAAGGTGATTGGTTATTTATAAAAGTTCGTTAATATTTTAATCTCTAAAAGAGATGTAACTCCAGAGTATGATTGATGAGGTCGAAATATGTCGGTTTCTTCTTACTTATGTATTTACATAAAATACTTATGTATTTATATTACTCCAGCCGAGTAATATTTTTGCTCGCGTCAATGTTTGATTGTCATACAAATAATCATTCTTAAAACACCGGTGTCATCTACTGTAAATGTTGTCTATTAACGTAGTTTGATGTTGTTATCATTAAGAACACTTTTTTAAAATCACTAACATTACTCTACATTAAATTCATTATCGTGAGAGATAGCGCTCCGGAGTTAAACAAGCTGGGTGGTTCCTATATTGGGAAAGTATATTTCCTTTCAAAATTTATTAATTAAATACAATGATTAATAACAAAATGAAATACATAGATGAATCAAATCGATGAATGTATTCTAGTTAGATCGTAGACGTAGTACTACATAGTATTTTTGTGTTGAGTGTCCACATTTTCAAAATGTTTATTTTCCTTGCTTTCTTTAAGCTTGAAACTTTTATAATCGCGTTAAAGTTTTGAAAAAGGTAAAGTTCTAACGAAGGAAAATTTTTTGTAAACTGCAATATTTATCAAAATGAAATATATTTTTTCTTTCTCTTTTTTCTTCTAAATTTCATATTTTGTGAGACAATTTAAACACATCCGCCAAAACTACTCCAAAATACACCAAGCCTTCCGAAGGAGGAGATAGCGAGCAAATATTTTAAAGCCAAAACCAAATAACAGTTGCTTTTAGTTGCTTGAAAATCTAAGTCTGAATTCATTATTTCACATTCGTATGATTTTTGAGGTAATTTGACGCTTGAAATCGTCATGAAAATTCAATAAACTGTTCAACTGGCGGCCCGCGAGTTGTAGCACATTTTACATCAAACGTTCAGGAGCACACTTTATGTTATAAATCTATGCTGTTAGAATTAATATTTGGCGTGGCCTGTAGGGGTAGAAAAGATAGAATATTGTGTTTGAAATTACGGTCATACATTAAAATATGATAACACTTTATTATATTACTAAATATTAAAAATACTTTTTAAAAATAAAGAAATACGCCACTAATTTTTCCGGCTCAAAATAACACAAATTTATTGATGAGAACCGAAATATCACGTTATAAATTAAAAAAAATGACCCATTAGTTTTATCCGTCGGGTAACATTTTACCAAACCCCAACCCGTGTCGTCCCGAAAGTACATAGAAATTACCCGCGGACTAAGATAAGTTAGACAGCGCTGCAATATGCCATATTGAATAAAAACGTGAGCAAAAATTTCGAGTTTAACTGTTTGCCCTCAGAGTCAGCTACGCTGTAATGTTTCTTTGAAGACGTTTTGATTATATTTGCAATTTTTATTACGAGGAAGAAATAAGTACAATCACCTAAGGGCACTAATGACCTAGACGTTGGCGAGCACTAAAACCCAAATCGAAAAAAAAGTACAATTACCTAGACAATTACATTCTTGACATTAATGTTCTCCATTTATGCATGCCATCATTTATTTTGTATTAGGTACGTGTGTTCAAATCTTCTCCACGAAATACTTAAAAAATATCATGGCTTACGGATGAAATCAATGTGTGGAAAAGGGTGGTGATGAATTTAAAGCCCCAAATATCACTTGGCGTGGGCTACTAACTTATTATTTATCCCGACCAAACCGGGATGTATTTCAAACTTGGTTAGAGTCCGTGCAAGTATGGAATAACAAAAAAACTATTCAATAAATCACCCAGTTACAGTGTTTTGCTAGCTGAGTTCCTGTGACTTACACCAAGTTAGATTTTGATTTATTAAGGTAAAGAATTGTTCTTGAATCCCCATTAGTGCCTATTAAAACTCTTTGTCTTATTCAGTTGTGAATCAAACCACACTGGTAAACAAAACGATGAATTTAAATACAGAAAGAAGCTTTCTGTAGAAAATAGCAATCGCTTCGTTCATTAAATGTCCAGAAAAATAAAGAAAGACAATTGTCAAGAATTTTTTTATAAAGTACCTACACATTGGTAATTTAATACTATTTTCATAAAAAAATAATCTAAACAATATTTTGTTTCCCATGTACATTAATTTTTTTTTTGTTTCCTTCAACTTCCTGTTAAGTAATCTTGTTAAGTGTTCTTGTTAAGTAATCAATAATCGTAATAAAGTCTCATAATATAGGCAGTTGCAGAATGGATTGGGGTGAGGAGATGTGAGCGTGTAGGTGTGAGAGAGGGCGACGAACTTGCGAACCGGTCCTCGCCTTCTCTGCCGCCGTCGCCGCCGACCGCACTGACTGGCGAAATACGGGTGGCCGGCATCTCCTCCGCCCGCGGGGGAAGAGGACCTTCCTCCAATGACAGCACCCTTGGATGCAACTGCCATCTGCCGTTAGGCAGCGCCTTCGGCGATCGCGCGCGCACACCGCGCCGTGGCGCCGTTGGAGTGCGGGTGAGGTCATGGCCAACGCGAGATTCGGCTCTCAACATTTCTCATTTTCTACCTACTGGACACGATTAAGAATTACTGCGAAGATTTCTGCTTTGCAAGCGATAATGTGAAAAAACAAATCCGTTGCGTTTAATTTTTCGCTATTGGAAAACTCATTCGGTTTGTTTTTAATGAAACAAATATCCATTCATATAATTTTTATTGAATTTGACTTAATTATCCCATGACATTTGTTTTGTTTTTCACGTATGTTTGAATAAAGATGATTATTCGTCCCTTTTTTCTTACAAAACTTTGACACTGTGGGGTAAACTTTTCGATTCGATAATGATCATTAATTTAAATAGCTATTAATTTAATAAAGACTCATTAAGTTTAAATAATCACCAATTATCATCATTTTATGATCCTATTTGTTATCTTAATATTTGTTTAATCATGCCAGGGTAGTGTACATTCTTACCTAGTTTTTTCGTGTACTGTTGATTGAGTTTAATTCTCGTTGCACGTTAGTTTTCGGAGAGTACGTAGACTAAAGACCCCGACGTCCACGAGATCGTTTTCCGTTTTCAACTGACTCAGTAGTAAATTATTAACTCAAATCTCCCTCGAAAGTTATACGTTCGGTTTTTTAAATGTAGGGTAAAATTTTCAATTTCAATAATGTTTAGAATTCAAAATGCCTGACCCTCAGATCTCCTCCTACATTCAGGGAAAATTGTCAAGTCTTCTACGAACAAGATCTTTTTTCAAAATTAATTATCACTCGTTCTCTAGAAACACGAGTACTCTGTCTCCCGGGGGTAGGTGTTGCAACGTTTCCTTTTGTTGGTCAAATAAATGGTTAAAAAGTGGAATAAAATTTTAAGGATAGTACATCCCTCTTAAGCTGGGTACAATTTTAGAGACGATAAAATAGTTCATTTATTTCGTATTCGTATATTCGCATAATGAAAATGATTGAATATGATTGTTCCAGACTTCAAGAGTCAAAACGTAACGCAAACCATTCTCGAGTAAATTCTGAAGTACACGACTCCAGTAATTTTCACGAAGAACCGAATAACTGCCCCCGTCCTCTGAACTCGCAATCGAAATTATTGTGACAAAGAAAATATATCAAACATTTAGGCATATATTCGAAAAATAATAAGAGAAGAACCATTTCTCCGATGCTTCCTGTCTGAAGTCGTAATTTGGGGACTGTTGGTTGAGCGGGGAGGGATAGTCGCCGTTTTATCACCGCTCGTTTAGTGCTCGTTAAGGCCCGGACGCTCTGCCCCTCCGTCACCGTTTGGCGCCGTTCTCCCTTCACGGTCTACATCCTCATGCACAGTGGGCGAAATACAGAGTGACAAGAGCAAAATCAACATTTGCTTCTTACTTTCCAATTACGTAGCATATGTAAGGGAAGTATTGTAATCGGTCGATTTTTTTTTTAGATCTCTTCGGATCTTTGCGAATTGGCTCCAGGAGAGTCTATTTGCAAATTTTGGCGATGATGTCCAATGTCGTATGTGTGTGGATGTATGTTAAGAATTTTGTTCCCCCGATAACTCACGGACAAATCGATGCATCGAAACCACCCTTGAGATTTGACCTCTGAATGCGTTGGGAATAGGAGCCTATTTCTGGACAACTCATTCTGACTTCATTTACACACCGCGCTCCACTTCCGGTTTGTAAATATTCAAAATTTTGAAAATATGAATAGAATCATTTTGATTGGTCAGTTAATTCTGCATACAGATTGCTAAACCGCATTCCTTGGCGAAGCTTTATTTGAATCTGCAAATGAGGTAATTACAAAGAGTTCAATTTGGAAGATAGTGCACGCAATCTTTATTTGAATACGATACTCTGGTTTTTAGGATACCATGTTTTGTGATGATAAATATTTTTCATCCGATTGATCTACGAAATATGTCACCTTGTATAATATTTTCATTACATTATTATTATTTGTATTTTGAATTTTTTTATTTTTGCTTAAATTTTCGTATTTTGTAGTTTGTTTAGTTCCATGAGTTTTTGTTATGAATTGTAATTGGAAAGTTGAGTGGGGCACACTCCAAATTTTTTTGCTCAAAAATGTCCCTCAAGAGAACAAAACGTTCATTCTCTCAGCGACTTCTTCTGTACTTTATCACTTTAAGGTTAGATAGTATGTCAATTTTAAAACTGGGAGAATAAATTATTCAAGTTACAATTTACTTTGAAAAATAACTGAACACTTTAAAAATTACCAATCATTAATTCATAAGAAAAGTAAAGCAAAGAAAATTCTTTCAAGTGCTTCCATTTTCGGAAATCTTAAAAAAACTGCAATTACCCATGCTGAGAATATAAACTAATCTACGATTGACTTGATCTTTTTTGCAAGTATAGATTTCTCGTTGTTTTATTAAATAAACACAATGTGACCTCAGTAAATACTGAGCAACTCAACTTTCCAATGAGACATCTTAACAACAAAATCATAGTTATGTTCTTGGAAAACAGTTTTCGTAAGAGTACAAAATAATTACGAAGAAAGTCACATTAAGTATAATTCACATAAAAACTAATGGTTCAAAACAATGGGTCCAACATTTTTCTAAACGTGTAAACATTGTTATGTTAAATTCGTAAAACGCTGTGACGTACGAGAATGTATGCCAATTTTTGCCAGATTCTAATGCATTTTATTTGTACTTTTACATTTATTTTTAATAGTAAGAAACAAGAAAAGGCATTCGGAAAGTACAGAATAACGAAATTAGTTGTATAGAAGTAGGGTTCTATTCCAGATAAAAATAAATTCAACGTAAAGTTTGGTTCAGAACAATGATGTTGTTGAAGTGTTTTCGAGAGAACAAAATATATTTTACACACTTATACGTAACCAGACATCATCAGGAAATTTTTGAAAAAATGTTCTCTTAGACTCAACTCGTGAGGCTCTTAACCATATCGAGACTTTGTTCGCACAATTATACTTTTCCTATACAATATTTGTATAAATGGGAAGTATGAACATATAACAAGCGTTATCATCGATGTATCTTCAAGTTTCTTTCTTTTTCTTGTTATTGCTTTTCTTTTAGTTCGTCTCCTAATTAGCAACATTGCTGTAAGTCATAGTGTTATCAAATGTCTCTTAATTAATACAAGTCTTCATGTTTTATATGTACTATTTAAAATTTGCATGCGAATTCTTGTCACTTGTATAGTAATATGCAAGATTTGACTCATGAAAACAAAATATACGGTTTTAATATATTTATTAAAATTACTTATAATTTATCTTTCTACAATTATATATTATTTTTCAACATTTTTAAAGCAAATTTTCTACGTTCGGAAAATCAAGATTTCGAACGTTTTCTATCTTATGCTATTTTAAGATAGCTATAGTTGCTAAGTATTGTTATCTCCAAGTAAAAAATAATGATTCCCGCAACTTTTCATATATCCCACTTACATGAAAATTATGATATTTGAAGAACATGTTTCAGAAAAATTTAAATTAAAAACCACAGGTGATTATGAGTAAATATTTTAATAAGAGAACTAGCAAAGTGAAAACGTAAAATTGTTTTATAGTCAAAGCTAGAAGAATGGATAAAAAACAAAAAATTAATCGTAAATAATGAACGATATTTTGAAATAAGTAAGTAAACAAAAATTATTATGTTCGTGCAAAAACTTGAACATAGCAGATATATGTAGCATACATTTTATGAATATGTATCAATTTAATATTTAGAGAAGAATTATTAAATATATAAAATTTAATATATACATTTATAAACACAGAAATACACATAAATGAAGTTTTGCTGAAGAGATAGGTGATAGCAACCACTGCGCACCGCCCTTGTGAGCCGTGCGTCCTCTCCAGCAACGGCGAGCGACCAGCATCAGCTCATTTGAAAGCTCACAGTGCGACCTGCCGCCCCTGAATTCCAGAGCAACCGGTTTTCCGTTTCGCTCGTGGCTTCTGCGCCCCCAACACACAAACACATGAGAGAGACGCTCCCGCGTGATGCGTCTTCGACCTGCGTAGTGGCACACGCGATTCGCAGTTTATTTAGGTTGGGCCATGTGCTGTGGCGTAAACGGAGATTTATCTTGATTTGGACCTCGGAACTAGAAGCGTGGATATGGGAAATTTTTTAATCTAAGTTTCTAGCGTACTGTCAAAATAAATTATTAAATTTCAAAACAATTTACTGCATGGTATTATTGTTTTCTTATTATTCATATAAGTTTAGTTTTATCTGTACTCAACCTTGGCACGGTTGTGTACATTAATTATGTAACCCCATTCTGACCCGGGGTTTTCTCCGCTTTTCCTTCGGATTATATATTTAGGCTCTCTAGGCTCTTGCCGAGGGGAGGCGCTCCTATGTTTTAATTATCTCGAATTTAGAATTATTTTAATAGTTACGATTTATAAACAATGTTTTCCGAATAATTTATAGTTTATAATAGACGTACTCGTCAAAGAACTTTTTTGTGTTTTATTAAATACAAATTAGATGATATTCTGTTGATATTATGACACGTAGCAAACTATCTTTATTCTTATATTTTCAATCCGTCTCAGCATTACGGAACTTGATCGGAATTGATGGGATGGTCATTTGCTTGTTTCCGGAGAGTAAATTAGTTTATTGTCCTCCATGTGGTCTTACGCGGTTTGTGACTGCTTTTTTGACAATAAATTTATTTATTTATTTACGTTGCATGTGAAAGTCGCATACTTCGGGATTTGCGTGAATTTCAAACGACCAGACAAGTTAAAAGTAGTATAATGATACGAAGTCAGGTATGAAGATGATAAATGAAAACATTTAAATTTCTAAGATATTTATTCATAAAAATGTACATTAAGAATAATTTTTGTTTGTGTTACTTTTTTTTCAAAACCATTTTCACAGTAATGTTTTATTTTACATTTTCGTTTTCGGTATGAAACAAATTAGTATTGGAGAACCTCTTTACGCTGCTCAGTCATGTCTTCACTGCGTTGATGTATACTATATTATATTAGTAATTATGTATATTTTAATGCCATCAATGCTTCTCCCTCATGAATGAAAAGCTTTTCTCTCACTCGACTGAGGTGACTGGGAGAGCAGTCAAATATTTGTCAAATCTGATCGCATTTCACTCTTTAGCTTTTAGGAAGGTATCGAGACTGTTTGGAAGCAAGAGCTGAATCCTTCTAGACGTTTGCTCCGGTTTTCGCGAGATATTATTCGACACTGTAATATCTACGCCTCTCAACCATTATCCCGTACATTGTACGTGTGTTCGCCATCGGTCTGTTCTGGAGAACCAGAACTGACTGGACTGTAGACAGTTAACCCGGTCCAGTCACTAGAGACGCCATTTGCCTTGTGACCATTCTTCTTTCATCGATGAGATGAGTGAGATCGAAATCTGTTATTCAATACTCTAAGATATTACCACAAACTACATAAAATTGTGGTAAAATACGTAGAAATAAAATAAACCCGAAGAGTGAATATACGTAAGTAATTTATTGTTTAAAAAAGCCGTTACAAATTCGTATGACCATGTGAAGGGCAATCAATTAATTAACTCTCCGAAAGCAAACAAAGGACCATCCCAGAAAATGGGCACAAGGAGTGGCTCATTCTACAATTCTGCATGTCAACGCAAAAATATGACATTAGACCCATTAAATAAGATGAAAAATAGAATAAAAATCTTAATCTTAATACAGTTCATAAAAATAGAGTCTACGTTTGTAAATGTACTTAAAACTTTTGAACCATCGATTTGCATGAATCATCTTTTTAATTCATAGATATGTTCTCAGTTAAGGTTTCAGCATATATTTTGTTACGTTGGGAAACACGAAAAATAGGCAATGACAATATTAGTGAATCGAGTTGAAAAAAAATCATCTTTGGAAGGAGATATATGCATACATCGTCTAAACTGTTAGTGATAGGAGACAACAATGAGTGGTAATACTGTTTGTCTCAAAGGGTTCCACAAAAATTCTGTGACGGCACATGTCTGTCTACAAAGGTTAACCTAAATTTTCAAAGAAATGTTTTAAAAATAGTCGAGTTGTATCACTTCAACTTCAGAGAGTAAACGTAAATCCACATCAGATTACATCAATCAAACAATCATTCTCTTTAATTGTATCTCTCTCTCTGCATTTAGTGAAGATGAAAACTGTTTTTAAGCCGTAAAATTTGGACGAATAGTTTAGATTTAGAAGAGTTTTAGTTTTACAAGCCGCCGCTGTGGCTTCTGTGGGTTTTCTCGACAGGACAAGGCAAGCATACAACTGGCGCGGCATCTGGTGTAAGGTGCTTCATCACCTGAAGGAAACATTTCATTGTATTCAAAAATAATATTATGATCAACCACTTCAATATTGATTGACTTGATAACAGTATTCCATCATCAAAAATCAGTATAGTGATTTGAAATTTTTGATTTTTGCCTATTCTAAATTATAAGAGGTACGTGCGAAGCGGGTTGCTAGTATTACTAATAAAGTGTAACTATTTAAATCGCTCCAAATTATAGATTATTAATAACGATAGTATTAATGATATTGTAGCCCCCAATGCTATCACACATAGGCCCGATATAGAAAATAAAAATATAAAAAATAAGCCAATATAAAAAATCCCCTTGATAAAGGCAAGCTAAAGAAAAGCCCTGTTGGGGAAATATGACGTCTGTGACTGACGCATCCGTCTAAATACTTCGATTATCATGAAACCAGTCTGAAGTAGATACTTATCTCTTGAACAGAAAAGTAGACTTTCTGTAGACGAATGATCTGCCACAATTTCATAAATTTGAATGTGACAAAATAAGGATAATTAATGGAGCGTTGAAACTATTACGAAAACATGCTGTATTCCGTGAATTCCGGTACTAAAAGGTTTCGAAAATATTAAAAATGATGACTTTCTTTACAAAGTTGGATACGTTTGTAAATTAATTTTGTTTCTTATACTCTGATTAATGGTTTTGAAATCAAAGTCATCCAAGTATCTTGAAGAAGTCTATAACACTTCAATAACTGAGCTATCACTAAAGACCTTTATTTTGTAAAAATCACACATAAAAATACATTTTAATCTATCTACCTGACAGTGTGTACAATATATCTTCCTACGACACGAGATTTTTTTGAGATTTCCCTCAGAGATCTAATTCACCAGCTCCCTCGATCATTCCTCCTCCTTGGAGATTTCAACGCCCACAATGTATTGTGTGGTTTGTCGAGCGATTGCCCCAGGGACCGACTGTTGAATTGTCTCTTTGAGCAAAAAGATTTATGTCTAATGAATACCGCAGAGATGACCCACATTGAATTTGCCACGGGGTCATGGACTGCTATAGACCTGTCCATTTGCTCTCCTTAAGTTGCTGATATCTTCTAATGGAAGGAAAAAGATGATCTGCATGATCTGTAGCGACCATCATCCTGTCTGGTTGTCCTTACAGGAATGTGCGAAAGTTCCCGAATGCAAGCCACAGAAATGGATTCTCAGAAAGACTAACTGGACACTGTACCGTTCTCTGGCTGTCTTCAGAGAAACGGAAAGTGTCCAAGAGAAGGTCGTCCATATGACCCAGGAGATTCATCAAGACACTGAAGAATCCATTCCGAAAATATCTATGTTTCCGTAAAGACCTCATGTCCCCTGGTGGAACGACGCATGTCGGTCCGCCATTCGGGCGAGGCGAAGAGACTTGCGGAAATTTAAGCCTAGTCCATCTCCGAAAAACTTGGCCGCATATCGGATTGCTAGAACAAAAGCGCGCAGAACCATCAAAGAATCCAGATCTATCTCCTGGGAAGACTTTCTATGTACCATTAAGAGAACAACATCATCCACTAAAGTATGGGAGTCAATCTGAAAGATATCTGGAAGATATTCTCGAGTCCCAGTATCTGGACTTAATTATCAGGGTCAGATTCTCACCAACAACAGAGAAATGGCAACAATGATGGCTGAATACTTTGCTGACCTAACATCTACAGCAAATTGCGATCCTTATTTCGCGAGAAAAAGGGAAATAGCAGAGGGCACATCGTTTGACTTTCTTTCCACCAACTAGGAACCCTACAACTCTTCCTTTTTTATGTGAGAACTTGAGTCAGCTCTAGCGACAGTCCACGACACTGCTCCTGGCCCTGATTCAATTCATTATGAAATGCTGAGACATCTGTCTCGAATCGAAAGAATACAATTCAGAGACGAAGCCTTCTGGCAGAGCATCACCTCGCCTTGGGGAACAACGTTCTAAAATTCTATCTTTCTGTAAAATTCTTGGGTCTTATCTTTGATCAGACTGAATTGGATTGAACATATGACAGACCTAACAACGAGAACATTAAAGTCTCTGAATTGATTGAAATGCCTGAGTAGCAGGGAATGGGGCGCTGATCGCTCCTCCTTGCACTAGTTTATCGAGCATTCATAAGATCTCGGCTCGATTTTGACTGTGTTGTATACAGTTCTGCTCGTGCAAGCTATTTAAAGAAGTTGGATAGTGTCCACCATGCAGGAATCCGATTAGTTACGGGATCATACCGTACTAGTCCCATTCCCAGTTTGTATGCCGAGAGTGGCGAACCATCTTTTCACCTCCGGCGGCAACTCCTCATGCTACAACACTTTTGCCATGTGCTAACTTAACCCGACAATCTGGTGCACAACACAGTGTTTCATCCATCCGTTTCTACAACAACAGACTGAGAGCAACCAAACCTTTTAGATATCGCTGTAAACAAATTAAAGAAACCTTAAATATACGCACACCTAATGTTTTAAATAAAGGTTTCAGTAAGACTCCTCCTTGGGCTTTGCACAAGCCGAAGATTAATTTCGATCTTTTGGATCATGACAAGAGGAACACTCCAGCTCCGATGTTGAGGGTATACTTTCACCTAATCCTCTACAAACACCAGGTGTTTACAGACGGGTCGAAGATGGTGTCGGCTGCTCCGTGGTGTTTCCCCGTAAGACCTGTGGCTACCGCCTTTGCTACTTGTGCAGCGTTTACACCGCTGAGTGTTACGCCATATTGAGAGCACTGCGATCAACAAACTGATGCCGTGGATCAAAATTCCTGATTTGTTCTGATTCTCTAAGTGCCCTTCAAGCAATCCAGACTATGTATCCAACTGATAAGCTGATCCAGGATGTGCTTTTCTCGCTCCAAAGTGATGGAAAGAACATAATGTTTTGCTGGATTCCCGGAGACTTGGGAATAAGGGGAAATGAGGTAGCAGACGTTTACGCAAAAGCGGCATACCTTAAGAATCGCGTGGATTTCTTTACGATTCCAAAAAGGGATCTCCTAAATTCCATCAAGACAAGGATTCTGAGTGAATGGAATAATGAGTGGAAGGGAATAATCTCCGACTTATCAAATCCTCTGTTAAGTCATGGAGCAGTTCCTGTAGGCCAGCCAGGCGCGACGAGGTCTGGCTGACCCATCTGCGAATAGTACATTGTCCTCTCACTCATCAGTATCTTTTATTACTTGATGATGAACCCGTTTGTGAGGAGTGTAGCTCTTCTCTGACAGTGCGTCACTTACTAACTGATTGCAGAAGATACTCGAGTATACGGAGACAAATTTGGTCTGACTGTAGATTTACCAATAATTCTCGGAAATAAAACAGATGTTGTTAATATACTATCAAATTTTATGAGTAGATCGGGGCTCCTCCCACAAGTGCACTGGAGGGTTTTAATTTGCATTCTTCTTTCCTTTTCCCTGTCTTCCTTTTATCCTACATTTCCGTAATTTGAAAATTAAAATTTTAAGCTTTTTTCCCTTTTATATGATATAATGTGTTCGGATACTGTTTCCTTTTCTTTTCTCCATCTTTGTATTTAGATATATGTTGAATTCAGGAGGGTTTTTTAGTGGGTATGGTCGAGATATTCGGTGAGTCCCACACACGGGGAAGAATCTTTACGGCTCTTCTCTATGGTGCGATACTGCATTTTTTCCTCACCTGCAAGGGCTCTAATGACCTTTCTCTTGAAGAGCCCTAAAGCCCCACAAAAAAGGGGGAAAATTAAAAAACCCATTCTGGCCCGGGTTTTCCTCCAATTTTTCTCCGTAAGAGGCGAATTTTTCATAGCCGGGAATGCCATTCAATACTTTTGTTATTATGAATCTCGAGTTTTGACAGAATATTATATCAACGATTTATTTTGGAATAACAAATTGATACCCATCCTGGCCCGGATTTTTCTCCGTTTTTCCTTCTGGTAGAGGCGGATTTATCATACAGGTTCTCTAGACTTTGTCTAGGGGCGTGTTTATTGTAACAATAAATCGTGAATTTAGTGTGTTTTTTGAACTCTTATGATTTTTAAACACTATACTCAGAATAATCTATAGTTCGATAATAACTTTTACATGTAATTTTTTGCTTAAAATTACAAACATATTGACATTTTATTAGTATTTTAACTCGCAGCTAACTTTTTATTTTATCTAGGAACTTTTGCTGAAATTTTTGAATCCGCCTCTGCCTTAGGGCCCTTGATCGGAATTGAAATGATGGTTCCTTACTTGTTTCCGGAGAGTAACTTAGTTTATTATCCCCCACGTGGTCATAAAGTGTTTGCAACTCCTTTTTGACAATATAGACAATAAAGTTATTTTATTTTCATAACACGCCAGAAAATCAATGATCGAGGGATTTTTGATATTTCGCATCGAAGAAACGGAAGAAATTTATTGACGAAGAACGAATGAGTTTTTGTCCATCGTGTTTGCTTCGCATCACATGCGTACGGAAAATTTTTAAACCTGGAAAACTGACATCCGTGTGACGCTTTTATCAACTTTAACTCTTGTCTGTAATGCTCCAAGTCTTATGGATGGAAGTTCTATATTAAGCGAGTGGTAATTATATGTATGTATCCTAGATTTCCGCAGACACGACGATCTTCTGATAAGACGAGGTATACATTTTCGCAAGTTTTGTCGTTTTCGCATATATCTTTCGCATAAGATGACTCCGAAACTAACAACGGTTTATAAAGCCAAATACGTGGGATTTCTGCTTTGGATGGCACTGAGGGCTATTCGTTATGGGATATTGATGACGACGAGGATATCAACCCACTAGGTAGAGAATGGGGCCCGTAAGACGAGCTTCTCAGTGACAAAAGTGACGATGTACTTGAAGAGCTATTTTCCTTAGATAATGAATATGATAATTTTGCAGAACTGAAGATACTTTGGCGAGTAATTTGTTTTATTTTTTAATGTTTTTAATTTATATAAATTTCACTCTACTTTTTGTATGTTCTATAAGAGAACCCAATATTTTGGGGGCCTTTTTTAAGATCCAATTATTGTCTTATCTGCGGAAATCCGTACATAATTCTTATAAATGCGTAACGCGAAAAATGCTTGCCTGTTCGCTACTTGATCCCGACTAAAGCACTGAACCGATCTTGAAGAAATTTGGCAAGGACATAGTTAAGATGTTCAGGATGAACATAGGNTATATTTAAAATGTGTGATAAGAAATATTGAAGAAATACTGTCCATAAATACGGATAAAATCGGCGAAAAAGAGATATATTACCTTACGCTGCCTAAGCGGTTAGAGATAGGTGACACTTATGAATGACAATATTGTTTGCCTCAAAGAGTTCTAAAAGCAAGTCCGCGACAGCATATGTCTATCTACAAAAAAATTACCTAAATTATCGATAACGTTATTAAAAATAGAAGTGTTAAAATACTTCATTATAAAAGAGTAATTTAATAAGGGAAAAATCAGTCGTCATGAAATTTAATGGATTATTTGGTTTGTGCATTTAACAAAGATAAGTAATCGTCTTTAAATTGTCAAATTTCGACAAATAATTTTGATTTCACAAGAACTTTAATGGAATGGAGCAACCGCGAGATGGTGTTGTGTAGAGTCAAGTTTTCTCTTGTATTATTACGAATTTAAAAAATTAGGATGCTGTACATGTTTTTAAAAACCAGTAAGTAATAGTATTTTGATCCTACAATATAGATAGATTTTATTTTTATCGGAGCAAAACAGATTAGACAAAGAAATATCCTGGGCAACGCCGGGTTATCAGCTAGTATACACAATACATCTGGATTATTTCTCAAGAACGACTCCGATAACGATTTTTGAAATCCCTGAAGCACAAGTATTTTGGGATGGAAAAGCGATATATCATGGTCTCATATCCAAGTAAGATCATTTTAGTAATTTTTATAATATTAGTAAATTCGAGTACTATTTATTCAAAGAAATTAAACTTGACAATATTTTCGTATCCTATCCTAGTAATATTGTAAAGATCATATAAAATGGTACAAATTAAAGACAAATATTTCGTGTCCTCTTCACACTGTCTACGTCTTCCTCTGTGGGTCTTTTATACGTGGGTATAAAACGATAAAAGGTTGACATACTCTTTGAGCTCAGTAGAAGAAAAGTTATCAATAAATGGCGTGGATGGTAATGGCAATGCGAAGTTCCCATATTCATAAAATTAGTCACGTATGAGATTTTCTATAGAGAGAAATTCAGTAACTCAGATTTTATTTGATTATGGCGCTAACATATTGGTTGGCTATTGATGTTCTACAAATGTTATGCCATGTTACGGACTCTAAAATTTCTTAGCGTGGAATGCATACGAATCCCGGTAGCAGATATATATTGCAGCACTTTGCATGTTGAGCACCTGTTGCAACGGATCCAGTGGCATGACAGGATCTCGTTTGCACGCAGTGCGACTACGTCAGACCTCGCTGTTGACGAGCCCTAAAGCCCCACCAAAAAAAAAAAGAAAAAAAAAAGACTACGTCATAGAGATAATTTAGGTTAGATGTGCTAAAAACACGTTTTTATCACGCCGTGTAACGAAAAATGTTCACGTGTTTATTTCAAACTAAAATGTACTTTAATACATCTTTTATTGTAAAATAATTAATCAAATAATAAAATTCCAGTTTCTTGCGTATTATATGAATTTCATATTTTTTTAAACAGTCAAATAGGAATATTAAAACAAGCAAGTATTTGTATGTATAATGAAGATTCATCATCAGTAATTAAACATTTAATTCGTGATTAACATAGTACATAAGAGAGACGTATTCGCAGTATATTATTATGAAGATATATCAGGACATGACATCCTGTATTGCCGCGAAAATGTCTTTGTTATTCAATTTTATGTGACCTGCACGACAACCCTATCGCATACCTGTCATCCTTAACTCATTAAGTTTAATATTATAAAATATCACACAATGCAATGCAACGAAAGCATCCTATTATGCTGATAAAGGAAATATAAGACGTGGAGTAGATAGTCGTCCACATTAAGACAAAAATAGGATATAATTTTATGTTCTTAAACATCGAACTCAATGTAATTGGTATATTAAAATATTTATTTTCTGAAATCACATTGATGTGCGCATAAATGAAAATATTTCTTTTGTAAATTGTTTACACATTTTCATCCACATTCATTGGAAATTATGTTCATGATAAAAAAATTATGTATGTAAGATTCTATCCTCTTTTTAGGTCTTCCTCAGTTACAAACAAATGGATTGCTTATCGTTGGACCACTGGTCCAAATTTTGATAGAGAATGTGAAAAGTTTCAATTCCTTTCGTTAAATATTATCTGGTATATTGTAATAAATAATTAATTTCAGTGCTTTTTGGATAAGTAAGAAGTTGAAGAGATCAAATATTCGCGGGTCCGTGCAGGGGCGAAAATAAGACGCCTCTTAATAGAACACTCGAACAACGAAGACAAGTTTGGACGATTTCGAAGAAAGGTCTGGTTTCTGTCGAAATACAACAATTGTATGTTGGAAGGGGGAACGACCCTCACTTGGACATGCGACCACACACTGCTTAATTTCCGTCAACGATGTCTGGCGTATGAGAATTTAGAAAGTTGCTTCGGTGACGGAGGAAGGGGACGGCTGCCTAGCGAATTGAAAGGCCCTTTGTTAAAAAGGGTGACCTCAATGTGTGAAAATTAAACAGACGATCACTTATGGAAAGACACCTATCACGAGACCAGGCGTCACATGATAAAAAGACGATCAGTGATTGGCTGAAAGAGACGACAACGTCACCAAATTTTAACCATTCGTGTAAGATCACGTGAGAAACTATTTGGCAGATTGGTTAAAAAGAGTGTGTGACGTAGGAAATGGGCGGAGCTAAACTAACTGAGTTCGGTAGGAAAGGAGGGGACTATTATATATAAAGAGGGACTCAGACGCTTGGAGATTACATTACGAATTCAAAGATTATTCTTAGATTCTGTCTTCATCAGATTACGACATTATTATTCATTACTGTTACTGTTATTGAAAGATCATTATTCTTACGAGGTTTTCTAGATCATTATTTGTTTGATTGATTTTCATAAAGTTTCGTTTGATTATTAAAGTCAATATCTGACTACTTCTCTTTGACAGCTGATGACACTCATCAGCTTGGACTAAGCATTCAAATTCATCGCGAAGTGCTGCTCCGAGATGCTTAGCTAAATCGATGAACTTAGCTAATTGACCGGTCCGCAAACGGCATCAAATGACCGTGAGAGGGAGCCGTGCTGAATCTACTAGGCCACATCACGATGCGATGTCCGTAGGGCGTTGGATCAAGCATATGGTGTAGTTGAGTGCCAATGAGACGACTCCGTGGATGTCCCAGCTTCGTAGCACCGCCTCCGCAAACTTCTTCATCATGTACTCCTATTTTAGTGGATGGACTTTAATGTTCATGTACAGTTATAACATCCAAAGAGCCTTCAGCTCGAATCAATGTTTCGACGGACGGTTTAGTTCCGTTAGTAATGATGTAAAATCAGTGGTAGCTTGATTTGTGTGAATTATTAGTAATTAGTGGCACATTATGTATGCATTTTAGAGGGAGTGTTAAAAATAACAAGCGCAGTCTTCATGTATTTCTTCTAATTATATCAAAGTTTTATGACAAATGTGTTTCCTTTAAGAAGTGTTAATATGTGTTTCACGCAAATAAATGGGCCGTACCAACCCTTTCCTTTAAAATTGTAGCCATAAGACAACTAGTTCTCAATACGAGCCCTGATGAGTGAGCCAGGTTAAGTGGTAAGAAGATGTAGCTGTCATTCATTGATCCCTTATCAAAAATCCAATCTACTACAAAATGGCTACCTTCTCTCGTTAAATTTTTTCTCTCACTTAAATTGGGCTCTAATGACGTTGTTGGCGAACCCTTAAAGCNTAAGTTTTCTTTAAATGTTATAAAAAACGAAAACTGGATTTTTAAGACCATAAGGTAGAAGTGAAACTTGCACAATATGCACAGCTTGCGACAATCCAGACCCTTTTTACTGGCGAAGGGGTCCTCACTCTCACCAAACAATCCCTAAATAATGTAAATTGTGTATTTGTTCAGCATGAATAAAGAACTTTTGGCGTGTGAGCAATCATCGTTCGTTTCATCGTTGACTCTCTAAAAGAGTGACTCGTCCGGTAGGTGGATTAGTGTTTGAGTGACAAGTCGCGTGTGAATAATCGGTATGTAGTACGAACATCGAATATACCTTATGGTCTTTCGTTTCGGAGATGTTGTAGTTACTATTAATCTTGTCGGTCCTCGAGGTTTCGAAGTTTTCTGTGTTCTCCTTGGAAAAAGTACCAATGTCTCTGATTCTTTCACATATCATTTAGTTTTTCTTGTTTGGAGCTTCTCGGGATTGGTGTTATGTACTCTGTACGCATCTGCACTTGTTCCTTTGTTTTCCAATCCCCGAGTTATCGTTTACTTTACGTCACAGGAAAGTATATTGAACTCGACCATACACATTGGAGTAAGTCCAGTCCGGAGTATGTTTTTTAAAACCTGAAAACTAGACGATATACATTTTGAAGATAATAGATTAGGCATAGGTCCAACGCGATACTTGAACTGATGTGACATATTGGAGTGTATTGACCGGTTGACTAACGAACGTGATGTGTCTTTCCCTGTGAATGAGTCGTTCGCGGGGCCAATCATCAGAACACAATATAACACTGAAAAAGAATATATTTCATCTTTGGAATCATCCGAGGGGAATTTGTGCAATGTCTTTTATGTCAAGAAGAATTTTATGTTGATGAGTTGTATTGTACGGTGTATTTACCGCAATGGTCGAGACGGACTTACCATTAAAATGGTGGAAAGACGCAAAAGAAAAAAAGCAGAAGAAATTCTTTTGAGGGAACACACAAAAACTTTCTGCACCCGACAAGACCTTTGTCTCATTTACTCACTGACTCATTTACAGAGCCCATTCATATTATTAATCACAGGAATTGTGATATCTGTTGCAATTATTCTTTATGAGTGTTGGGAAGCAAATATTTTAAAGTGTAAAGACAAAAGATGAAAGTTTCTTCCAAAATTAATTTTGTTTTTGTGATATTCATTTTTTTCTGCCAAATATTCATAATTATTATGAAAATTTAGAATAAACGAAAACAGTAAAATGTTACCATTGACAGGAAAATGAAAAACCAATATTCAAATATAATGCAATAACAATGTAAATATCGATGAATTATATTGTGGTGGAAATGGGATAGAATGAATTATGACCGTTTTAGAGATAATCAATTTTGAATACATTATCAATGGAGCATTTTTTCACGGACTAAATTACCACCACCGTCTAAATTAGAAACAAACCCACTCAACTTTGTCGCGCAAATACAGGATTTCTTATATTGTAGATTACAATACATCTTTTCAAAACTCAAAAAAATATTAAATTAATTTTTTTAACCATTTTAACATTGAATACTTTCTCATTGATATATTATAATTTCATATTATTGATAATAGTCTCAGTATGGACTGGGAGAGTACTTCAATTTTAAGTAAGGAGAAAAATTACGTGAAGCCACATTTCACAGAATTGATTAACATAAAAATTGCACGTACTGCAGTACATTTACTATCTGTTTCAGATAAGTAGTATAAATTATACAGTGTATGTTTTTCAATCTTGTGTTCTATCTGCTTTTTTGTTCGTGTAGTTGAAATTGCAATAAATATGTGTTTTGTAATATTTCGTTAACTGAATATTGAGAAAATGTTTTGAACACAGTGCCATACAACCATGAAAATGTGTTTACAATTTTGATGTAAAAGATCAGATGATTGAACTTTGTGTGACAGATCAAAAACAATACTTATCTACCAGAAAATGTCGTATTCTTTAATATGTTTAAGAAAATATTCGTTCATTCTAAAATTTGTTTTGCACATTCGAAATAATACAATAATAAGAAATTAAATCACAAATCTTTTCTCAAATATCTATAAAATACACACACAAACAAAATAAAATGCTTAGAAAATTAGTACACAAGAAATGAGAAAGAAATTATATTTCAGAAATTAATAATATAAATGGAGCTCATATGATTGGCTAGCCTGCTCCTGGCGTTAGCTGCGGTTGTGAATGAGCTCTCTCTGTTTTTCAGTTTAATCTTTCTAATTCTTTTATTTTTTCAAGTTTTTTTTGATCCAGTAGTTGTATTTAGATTCTAACTTTCATTGTAGTGTAAAATTCTTTCTTCTGTGTGAGTGTTAAGTGAAAACACACTAACATTTCCTAACGTTTTGAAACCCAACGGACCAAATATAATTTCATACTGTTTTCATTCAAAGGTGTGATAAAGTTTACGTCAGTAGAAACGGAATCATAAATGTAACTTCTTGGTGCATTAAAATTAATTATTTTGCTGTATTTAGATTGTCTGGTGCGTATACTATTACATCGTTATTAACTTACAAATAACATACTCTATTGTTGCACTGGTCAAGATTCGTCGTCGTAAATATAATTATTCCAATATTTTACCATTTGTTTTCGTTATCTTTTGTAGTTATTCATTACAAATTAACATAATATTGCCTTAGTTATTGTCGAATTAATTTATCTGCAGTTGTCATCGTAAATTATTTCTGTGATTTTAGTTGTCGGTTTGTTTATTCACTTACTTAAACCCTGCCTCATTGTTGCACCCACGTTTTCGTCGTCATAATTTCATAGAATTATTACATCATTTTACAATTCGATTTTCTTGATTCTTTCGTATTCATTTACATTTTAACACAATATACGGTAATTAATGTCGAATTAATTAATCTCCAGTGGTCACCCTAGATAATTATTTCAATCATTTTTGTCGTCGGTTTGTTTGTATATTTAATTTATTTATTATCTCATTTGTAACTTCCGTAGTAATAAATATATTATTATACACCTGCCCCACTACCCACTCCTACACCTCCTCCTTCTGCTCCTACCTCATCTCCTCCTCCTCCTCCTACCTCATCTCCTGCTGCTTCTACCTCATCACCATCTCCTCTTCCTATCTCGACACCCATTTCTTCTCTTTTCCCCGTTCTTTCACCTACTGCTTCCTCATCTCGAACGTCCTCATCTATTCCTCCTGCCGCCCCCATAAACAGTTACAACTTGCGCTCAATGGTACTCGAAGGTGACAATCGCGTTCAGGTACAGTGTGCGGGCTTGATCCGGAACTAGAAGCTGTACCAAATTCAAATTCCTCTCCACAATCTAACGTCGACTCCATTTCTCGTGAGTCACAAACTCTTTGCGAAAATAAAATAATTATATTTCATCATAATGTCTAATCCCTTTCAAACAAATTGACAGACATTGAAATTCTGGTACACGAAAGTCGATTC
>NNCF01129390.1:228540-266684 GCA_002313205.1 Laupala kohalensis
TTTAATGACATAAATAAATCCATATTCGTAAATTATTTGCGTGAAGAAACATGGAAATTGTTTACAAATGCCAAATACACCGACGACAAATTCAATGTATTTATCTCAATATTCCTAAAACATTACAACTCTAGTTTTCCCATAAAACGCAAGTTAATTAACACAAAAAAATACAATAGATGGATCACCCTNAAATTGATCACTCAAGGGATAAGGATTTCTTCAAAAAACAAACGCCGTTTATATTATCTTTCAAAACGCTATAACCAACCACCCGAATTACATAATTATTTTAGTAAATATAAGACTATTCTTCGAAAAGTAGTCTATGCAGCTAAAGTAATGGAAAACGACAGGCATATACTAAAATCGAACAACCGGATGAAAGCCATGTGGAATATTGTTAACAATTACACGTCAACTTCTGAAAATCGCGAAGAAAATGTTTCTTTACTAAACGATGGCAAGATCGTGTCAAATCCTCAGGACATCGCAAGTTTGTTTAATTCTCACTTCTCAGAAGTTGGTAAAATAACGAAATCAATATATCCAAATCAATGTCCTCCAATTATATCCACTCACATACCCAATTCTATGTTCTCTTCCGAAACTAACGCCAATGAAGTCGTGATAATCATCAGCTCATTAAAAAACTAATTTTCAACAGGCGTAGATGATATACCCGAGTTTATTGTTAAATTTTCGTCCCATGCTATATTAAATCCACTCATAAATATTTTTAATAGTTCTTTATCGGAAGGGGTGTTTCCTAACATATTTAAGAGAGCTAAAGTGAAACCTTTACACAAGAAAGGAAACAAACTTAATATTGGAAATTACCGACCAATATCTCTACTACCCACTTTCTCAAAAATCCTAGAAAAATTGTTCTATAAGCGTCTTCTAGATTTTTTACCAAAAAATATCATTATCTCTGACGATCAATACGGTTTTAGGAAATCCTTTTCCACTACAAGTGCCATATTTTCCTTCTTAAACGATGTTTCCACATCTCTAGACCGTGGAGAAAATCCTCAGGGTGTCTTTTGTTTTCTGTTTATCCAAAGCATTCGATGTCATCGATCACGGAATTCTCATTTCCAAATTGCATTCTTTAGGCACTCGTGGACTTTCACATCAATGGCTAACTTCTTATTTAAAAGATAGATATCAACAGGTCGAAATATCCTATACTAAAAATACAATATTTCAGTGTTGTCTTTCAGAAACAAAATCACTTACTTGCGGAGTACCCCAAGGTTCAATTCTCGGCCCTATACTCTTTTTATTGTATGTGAAAGACATGTCATCATCCACATCAGATTGCAAAATGGTTCTTTTTACTGATGACACTAATTTACTGTGTAAGCACGCCAATGCTCAAAACGTTTTGTCTAACCTTTCGACTTGGTTCCATGCGAATCCTCTCATTGTAAACACTGACAAAACAGTGTCTATGTCATTTCAGAATAGTAATACAAAATCTTTACCCCAGGTTTGTCTTTCTTTAAACGGAACACAATTAAAAACTGTTACTAATACAAAATTCTTAGGTCACCATATTCAAGACAACTTCAAATGGAATTGTCACGTGGACAATCTTAATTCCCAATTATGCAAATTGTGTTACGCATTGCGAATCTTAGTTAACGCAGTTAGTCCGCGTAGTTCCCGTTGCGTTTATTTTGCAACCGTTTACTCCCATTTACATTACGGCATTAACTCCTGGGGCAATTCCGGTCAGAGTATTCAAACTTTCAGAATTCAGAAGAGGATAGTTCGGATAATTTGTAAATCTCACCCCCGAAACTCTTGTAAACCTTTATTCAAGGAATTAAATATCTTAACACTTCCCTGCATTTATATTTATGAAACGGTCGTGTTTGTTAAGACCGAATTACTGAAGTGCCACCCTTGCTTTATACGAAACAGTCTCGTTCACGAACACAATACTCGCAATAGTAATAATATTCATCGCCCTAGAGTGTCAACCACTCTTTGCCAAAAAGGACCATATCATTCGGGAATCGTTCAATATAATTCCCTTCCCAAGAATATGAAATATAATTTGAAATTGAATATCTTCAAATCCGCAGTTAAAAACTACCTCCTGCACCAGTGCTTCTACACTGTAAAAGAATTTATTGATTTTAATAAAAGTTAAATTCATCTTGTACTTGTTCACGCCATTGCTGTAGTACTTTTTAAATATTTTATAACATTTTCAAAAACGATTTTCTTGCATGATTGTGTTGTCTTATGGCTCATATTAATTTAGTTTTATGTGTACTCAACTTTGGCACGTTTGTGTACATAAATTCTGTAGCCCCATCCTGGCCCGGGTTTTTCTCCGTTTTTCCTTCGGGTAGAGGCGGATTTCTTATACAGGTTCTCTAGGCTTTGTCTAAGGGCATGTTTATTGTAACAATAAATCATGAATTTAGTGGTTTTTTTTCAACTCTTATGATTTTTAAACACTATACTCAGAATAATCTATAGTTCGATAATAACTTGTACATGTAATTTTTTGCGTAAAATTACAAACATATTGACATTCTATTAGTTTTATAACTCGCTGCTAACTTTTTATCTTATCTAGGAACTTTTGCTGAAATTTTTGAATCCGCCTCTGCCTAAGAGCCCTTGATCGGAATTGATGGGATGGTCCCTTGCTTGCTTCCGGAGAGTAAATTAGATTATTGTCCTTCTCGTGGACATAAGCAGTTTGTACTGTTTTTTGACAATGAATTTTTTATTATTATTAATATTATGTGTGTACATTCACACACGTTCACAAACAAATTTTCGCTTACAAACAGATAAAGACTCTCACTCATATGTACAAGCATGATTCAAAATACGTACATATATTATTGCTCTTTCTATAAACTTAAGGGAAAAATAGTTGCTATAATATAATTAAAAAAATTAATAACTATGAAAACTAAAACAGCTTTGTGAAACTGTGAACAAACACGCACACTTCATATCACTACACTACACTACTGTTCGTTCTTAGCATTTTCTATACTCTTAGCCTCCATTCACCTCACTACACTGCACTTCACATGTGCTCCTATTTCGAAGAAGCAAGAACACGGTTGCGGAAACATTTTACTCTTTTTGGTAAGTTCGTAAGTGTAGTTGCATTTATGTAATTGCAGTCTATTCACAAAGAAATATTTACCAATATCCGTTTTCTGTTTCCTAAATTTTATTTTACGGTTGGTAACATTTAGAAGGACTAAACCTTGCACTCTACACATCGTTTCAGATTTATTTACTTGTACAACACCTACGTGAGTTTTTACGCAAAGCCGTAAGAATTAATAAGATCTAATTCGTTAAGCTTGACAGTGCAGATACAAGTGGAGCGAATCTCCACGATCGCTGTTTTTGATCATAACCTTAGTTTTACCTCCTGCTTTAACGTCTTTGAGAGGAGTCATTTGCTCTCATTATCATCAGACGACGTGACTTTCGACGTGATTTACGTACACTATAAATGAAATTAGTTTTCTGCTAATATTATTTTCATATTTAGATTGATATCTAATTTATTTTATTTGTATAACGGAATGAGCAAACATATTACGTAACTAATGAATTATGGAAATAAAGCCCTGAAGTTTCGTCATGTACAGTCATGTTCCTGTTATTCTCAGGGTCTTCTTTGTTCTATCTCTTATTCCGACACAGTGGCATGAATAGGATTTGATTTTTGGGGTCTCTTATCGTCTATTCATTTGTTAGAGTATTTTTAAGAATAGCAATCAGTTAGCGACTAGTGGGTCCTAGCGAATATTTTACAGTCATAGTAACATGAGTACAAACCAGTGAACCCTCCTCCACTCTGTTCTTTCCTATTCCTCTTCACACTTTGAAGGACAAAATACCTCATTTCAAGCCCCGTGTGTTGAAATATTCAAACCTTTTTCTGAATGTTGACTGACTTCCAAACGTACGTTGAAATGTACTTACCCACCAGTAAGCCATTGTATGCAAATATTTCAAACGTCATCCTCACATGTGAAAGGAGATTGCTGAAAATTCGTCGTTTTTTTTCAATAAATATATACGTATCTTCAGACTTTTTAAATTTTCATTCTTGATCATTTACATGCATACTTCTCGTCATAAAACTATAAATAGAATAAAATTTATTCGTTTAAACCTGAAAATTTTGTCATGTATCTGACACAGGATCGTTTCATTCTCACTATTCAAATATAAGTCTTGTAGTTTTGTAAGTAGGACTTGTATTTTTTGTAAGAGAGGAAGGGGTTCGTGTTGAGGTGGGGAGAGCAATAAAAGACACGTATTGAGTAAACCCTGTAAGATGACCTTGTTCATTGAAACGTTGGTAAAGTTAAAATTTTGGTCAATATGCAATACATGATAATTGTTTCGAAAAAGTAAAATTCGTGTTATTTCTTGTTGACAACATTTATTGACTTTCACGCCAATGCTTGAGATTCTTTGTAGAAGTGCTTGCACACACCTTATCTGAAAATCCTTACCCGAATCTAGTGGTGGATCTTATGGTACTGGACTTGAACCCTTAACAGATAAATGGTACACTTTCTAAAAGTGTTACCAGATTAATAATTGTTATTAGTTACAATTGTTATAAATTATAATTGCTATTGTTGTTAATAATACAAGATTGATACTATTAATAATACCAGCTTAATAAAATTTATAATATCAGACCCCCCAGGGGGCTTACATCTAGTAAGTACGTGTTTGGCGAACACGGGGCCCCGAGCTGAGTCTGGCATTACTTCCACTTACTTGTGCCATGCTCCTTCCTTTCTCTTTTCTGACCTCCCTGGGTCACCTCTTGTTCTTTTCGATCCCGACGCTACTAGGTTGCGAGGGCTAGGGTATCGTTCATTTTCCTCTTTCCTCTTCTTTTTTTAAAATGTTATTTAGTAATGTCGTGAGATATAATGGGATTTGAGTTTTGAGTTGTAATTCAGGAGGGTTTTTAGTGGGTATGGCTGAGTCATTCGGCGAGTCCCACACGCGGGGAGAGTCATGTTGGCTCTCCCTAGTGCGTAACTGCATTTTCCCTTCCTGTACAAGTTTTAAGGGCTCTAATGACCTTTGATGTTGACGAGCCCTAAAGCCCCACAAAAAAAAATAAAAAAAAAATAATATCAGGCTCATGAAATTAATACCACCATATTAATACCTTTAATAAATAATTGTTGTTTGATTAATAATACCAGATTGGTAATTATTTATTTGATGCATTTTATTTAAAGGTAATATTTATAAAATTTGTGTTGTAAAACCATACTTTTTAAACTAAAATGCTACCCCCATGATTACGGTCTAGATCCGCCACTGCCTGAATCCGCTACCTTTGTGTCTCCAGACTAGAACTCTGTTCTTGTGCTACGAGAGGACGACGTATGGATGATAACTACTAGTGAAGACATCGATACCAAGATATGACAAGTGACCAGTGGTCTTCTAGTGTTTATCAAAGATGTATACAAAACGCTAAAAGGTCACTGAACTGATTGAAGTCAATGAACTCAATCTTGTGTTTGACTACAAAGCGTTATGGAAGTTCTTTACACAACAACCCATAAATACAAAAGCGAGACGCGTCTCGCTCTCTTTTCTGCTCAGCTGCTGGTGGCGGTTATATGTTATATAGGGCTGACTTTGTGTAGTAATGTGGTTGTCTTGTCTGTCCATTATGTATGGATCCTTTACAGGTTCTTCTTCGGGAGGTGTTTTTATAATCTTGAAGTCATTTCGACCTGGGTGTCAAAATTCATGTAATTCTGTGTACGTAATTTATAGTGGTTTTGAGGGTTAACATGGCCTGGTTTACTCGAATTTGTAAATAATTTATTTCAGGGGAGATAATCTAAATTCTGTATTAACTCTCCTTTTGTAGTTTTTAGTGAATTTGTATCACTCCTTTGTGAATTGGTAAACTCAAAATTGCAAACACGATTTACTGGACTTTGTAAATTTATTGTAATGCAGCATATGTATTCCTAAGTCTGTTCTGCATAGGAACAGTATTCTGTGTGATTAAACTTGTTTTGTTTTCTGATACAACTCATTTACTCTCCCAATGCCATATCCCCAGCAAATTATATGAATGTTTTTGGGCTCACATCCTATGTTTTGGATCTCTGCGATTCTTGTTACTGCAAATCCTCTACAACAATATTTACCATAATGTTTGGTCAATATCTTCACCCATGGACTGTAATGGATTTTGCGGGTGGGAATTGTGGGATCAATGCCTCCTCCCACGCCCTCAAAGCAAGTGAAAAAAAAATTCTTGCACTTCGTTAAAACTTGAATTGCGTGGTATGTGCGCCTGTTATTTGCACAGAATTGCGTTATTTTGCACATACTACTACAATTAACGTCCATTATATAATCAAAATAAATAAACAATTAATGACTTACGACCTTATGATAGACTATTTAAATTTAAATTTATTGTCAAAAAAGCAGTACAAACTGCGTATGACCACGTGGAGGACAATAAACTAACTTACTCTCCGGAAGCAAGCAAGGGACCATCCCATCAATTCCTTTCTTCCGTGCCATGCTCCTTCCTTTCTCTTTCCTGACCTCCCTTGGTCACCTCTTGTTCTTTTCGATCCCGACGCTATTAAGGCTAGGGTATCTTTCATTTTCCTCATTCCTCTCATTTTTTGTCCCCCCTTATGTTATGTTCCCCCCTCATTTTAGCCACCCCTCCATTTGATGTATGTTGTGAGATATGTTTTGGTGTTTTGTAGATCAGGAGGGTTTTTAGTGGGTAGGGTTGAATCATTCGACGAGTCCCACACGCGGGGAGTCATATTGGGGAGTCATATGGGTCTAACGTAGATAATTAATTTATTTAATGTAACTTCTATCTCGTTGTTATCTTGTGTACTTATTATCTAATCATTTTATACGGAACGAGCGTGTCTTCGTATTTTATAGATATTTGTTATTTTTGACTTCTTATTATTGTTACGAACCAATTACGAACCAATTAAATCTTTTATAATTCTTTGTACGTGGGAAGGAAAAATAATAAAATTTTAGAAAGGACTAATCACGTTTGAGAATTTAAAAAAAACGTTTTTATAGGGATATAAATACATCATGCCTTATTGAAGGGGAATGACTTAAGTTTTTCCTTCATTTTATCTCCGTACGCAAGAATAGAGATACGACGGCAATAAATCATTTGTGGTCGTAAAAGAGATGGTTACGAAATTACGTCAGGAAACGAAAAAAGTACTGTACTTTCTGCAAAAAAAGAATAAAGTACTAATCCAGTTATTCAGAGCTCTGAGAACTGCCTGAGATTAAATAACAGTTTTCGAAACACAATATAAAATAAACCTTACGAACTTTACCCTAAAGAGTACTGTTTTAGAATAACAAAGTGAATTGAAGATAAGACAAATAATATTCTAATTATACAAAAAGAAAATATGGGAACAATTAGACTAAGACTAATGTCTACCTTTAAAAATAACTAATCTTAACTGATATAACTTATAATACAATGCGTGCCAGACCGTATCCAGGTCATCTAAAACTAAGAGAGAAAATGTTCTCTTCGATGTTCATTGGCTTCGTATTCTTTAATTATATGAATTAAATATACTATTTATCAGGAGACATAGAACACGGTAGAAATTATTTAAAGTTTACGAAATTTCAAGAAGTGATCACACGATATACTGATACACTAAATGTTCAATTGGAATCATCCCGTCCGAGAGGAACGAGTAGGTGAAGCAGCGTCGTAAATCGCAGTTTTCGGGAGGAAATCTCTGTAATTCGAACGCGAGATCCGACGAATTTTCAAGTTGAAAAAGCAACTTCTGGAAAATACGGTATCTAAATTCATGATAAAATATTCATCAACGACGAAGTTTAATTCAGTACTACCATTTATTTATGAGAACATTTACGACTGCAGTAACAGTGGAAGAAAAGTAATACAGAGCGATTTATCCCACCGCGGCGGAATGTTCTCACAGCAACCTCGACAAACCGACGAAGACTCTCGGTATTTCGAATTACTCGATAATTCGAATTTTCTCCATTCCAAGTGAGATCCGATTTATAGAAGTGCGACTGAATATTTTCGGATATGAAAAAAAAAAGAAGTCTATCACACTGATACCCAAAGTGGTTTATATCGACCCCCAGGGGTCGACTACACTCTGAAAGGGGTCCCTGTCAGCTAAAAACAAAATTGGGGGTCCGTGAGATGTAAATGGGGGTCCACGATAGTGAATCTCATTTAAGCAGGTCGTGACCTTAATTTTGGCTCTACATGAATGAAATAATTCACATACAGCGTTTGAATGTTATGTGAATGTCATACCTGTTACCTTATCCCGCATTATACAATATCGCCAGAAAGTTTTTAAACTGCTTTTCCATCTTCATGTCTGGTGAAAAAGGGGTTTCAGCGTGGTTGCCATTCTCCTAACAACAACAAGAGAAGAAGAAAAGAGACAGACTGGACATCACTGACCGAGGAGATTTGAGATTAAACCTCACTAAATTGATGCCAAATGTTGAAAATTTGTCATTAAAGCATCAGGTTCATCCCTCTCACTGAGCATTTATTTTTGACTTAGTTATTTTATGTAATATATACTAAATTTTAATGAGGTTGGTTTTAATTAGAATTAAATTAATATGTATAAAAAGTAACTAGTGTTTTTATGTTTTTCACACAACAGTTAGAAATTTAAATCTTTCAAAGGGAGTAGCACTATACAGGTCAAACCCACATTTGAAGTTGATGAATTAGCAAATATTCAATGTCAGGGGGTCTCTACCCAAAACGGAAAAAACAGGGCAAGTGATCCACGAATCAAAAGTTTCGGGACATCTGTTCTATCCTATTCACGTTTGAAAATTTTCTTTGTCTTTGTAGCATCCACCGACCGACTGACAACTGAATCATCGCAGCCTCTTTGAACTGCGTGAGATATCACAGAGTAAACTGTTTTGGAGACAGTCGTTACAGAGATGATGCACGCAGGGTAATGTCGCCGGCGGTGCATCAGAGCTCGTCCTTCTGCACCTCACGCTATCTTCAGCAAATATTAATATTTTGCCTCATTCATTTACATTGGACACACACGCAACGACCATTAAATTATTATCGTACTTTGAGGGAATAACAAAATACGTCATTATGTTATCTGTACTGAACCTTGGCGCGGCGGCGTACATTCATTCTGTTGTGTATTAATCCAGGTCCAGGTTTTTCTCCGGTTTTCCTGCGGATTTATTTTAATACGATTTACATACGGTATCTTCCGAATATTCTATTGTTCGATAATAATACAAAGTACTTGTAAATTATCTGTTTTCTATTTTATTCAATACAAAATTGTTGATTGTCTGTTGATATTTATAAGAAGAAGCATTTTTTAAATTCTTTTCTAAGAAGTGCGCTCAAAATTTCAATCTGCCTTCATCGGCCCTTCATCCTGGCCCGGGTTTTCCTCCGGTTTTCCTTCGGGTAGAGGCGGATTTCTTATACATGTTCTCTAGGCTTTGTCTCGGGGCGTGTTTATTGTAACAATAAATCGTGAATTTAGTGTTTTTTCTACTCTTATGATTTTTAAACACTCTACTCAGAACAATCCATTTCGTTTCGACTACGTTTCGACTTACGTTTAATATCATGTTGAATTGTTCTGTTGTTACGTTTCTTGATAAAATGTGTAACTTCTGACGACGACTTCAACATAAAGACGAAACATAGTGTAGTCAATACCACAAAATATAGTATTAGTCCATCATAGGGTCGTAAGTATTTCATTATTTATTTTGCACATACTCGTACTTTTCCAAAACCCCAGACCTAACTATATTCTCCATTCCCCCATCCCCAAAAAATCCTGGATTCGCCATTGCCCATTAAGAATAATTTTATATTCATTCAGTAAAACAAATGTAAAACAAAGTTTTATTTTTGTTAGTCCTTTGCTTTAGAATTAAGGGTCATTGTTCGGGGACAGCGCCTTACTGCGCCACTGCGTCTAGCGTCATATCAAGTTTTCGTAGCAAAAGTCGATGGGCGGCGCTGCGCTGCGCCGGGTACAGCGCTCCGGCAGCCTCTGCCTGGCTGCTCGCGGGGGCGTTTGGTGGAGGCTGCCCACAGGTGTCCCTCCTCGGGCGTCGCCGTCACCAAAGTGCCGTTGCTCCCGTGTCGCACAAAATGTCAGAGATCGCGGCCATGCCTGCTACCACCCCCGTTGCCCCTGTTGCCTGCCGCAGCCTTTTGCCTGCATCGCGACATCACAACCCATCAATGCATCCCGGCGGCAACCCATCAAAACATTTACAAAGTAAAATAATAATAACAATAATAAATTAACGTAAATATTTAGGATGTGATCCAAATGAAGAATCATTTACCCGACTTTACGATTACAATAAAAGAGAGAAAAATTAAGAGTAGCGTAGGACACACGGCAGAAGTGAACACTTATATACGTACATGACCTGGCGATTTATATTTCGTTGGGGGAATGAAGAATCTCTAACGCCCACTTAATGTCATGCGAACTATCACGTGGATGTGCAAAAACGTAAATGCAATAATTAAAATTGGGTGAAATATAATTTATATATATTTTTGAAAAATATGTAATGATATGTAAAAAGCAAAACGTTATCATAAATTTCAAATTATATTGTTGAACGTACACTCACACGAATATACCTATTATTAAGTAAAAGCCACGAATTTCATTTGTACTAATATTGAAAAAAGAACTATGGGATATTTTTTTTGTCTCTGACTGCAATGAAGTTAGCAAAAGTTATGCAAAATATCACATGGATGAGGTATAGATCTCAGAAAAGTAAACCAAACAATTGTTTGAACTACTATTTAATGCAAAACAATATATGCATGCCATCGTTGACTTTAAATAACAGCAATCCGTACTTTTCTATTATGCTGTTATAATACTGAACTTATACTCTTGTTTACGACTGACAGAAGTTATGTGAAACATAACGGAAGTATATTGGTCAAGGATATTACAAAGAAAATAAACAGGGTATGCGGTTGCTAAATATTATAGACAATCAAAACAGTTCACATATTACACATCACTTTATTTATTCCAACGCTTCAACACTGATCAGTGTCTTCATCAGGACATCTTAAATCAGTTACACACGTCAATTAACATACCATGTACCATTAAAATGTATATACATCAAGTCATTACTCATATACATTTGTAAAATCTCGGTGATATACTCCTCACCTTGTCAATCTTTCTGTCCCGAACAACAAAAACCATTATAAAAATAATATTTAGCAACCGCATACACTGTTTATATTATATAATATCAAGGCAATCAGTAGAGAGGAAAATATTATCTATTACAAAGAAAGTTTGCTTTCGGAATTTTTTTCTGCAAAGTGAAATTTGTGGAGATATGGCCAACGAGAGCATATAACATTAACGTGTTGCAGCCACAGTCGGCCGCATGACATTGGAGCCCATGCTCTAACCATTTTACTTCTCAAGCGAATAAATATGTATAAAAATTTTGTATGATATATTAAAAATATTTGAGGAGTTGATCTAAGAAAAGAAATACACCAATTTGCCTGCGTTTCGATTTTTAATAAACCATCTTCAAGGTTTGTTATTATCCTCTCCTACCAAGCAACATGATTGTAACGCTACCGACTATTAAATTTCCTCACACAAATTAATCACTACATTTTATTCTCGTTTTAACGTAAAGCTTCATGTTAAAATATATAATGCCATACAAAAATGTGATAAGGGAGCGTAGTATGTAATGTACTAGCTAAAACCCCTCGACATTGCTCAGGTGAATTTTATAATTTTGGTGCAAAAATTATTTTGCAAATCCCCATTAATTCATAGTATATATCATGCTCGTTTCAGTCTCACCAAAATATATCACCAACATAACTTTACCTCAAAATGGAGATATTACATCAGTATGACAGCGTTCTATCATTTATTTAGCTTTTGGTGTCCTTTGAATTATATTCACACGCATTGTAAAAAGCCAAGCTATATACTCTTCGGATATATACTCTTCCGTGAAATACGTTAACGCTAAAATTAAAGAAAACTACCAATATAATCATAAACGCAATGAGACGTTATTATCCCTTTCATAATCGTATGAGAGGTTGCAGATCCATTAATATGCAGGGTCATAGAATAGGTACACGTGATGCCGTTAGCGTAAACGACAATACGTGACAACATTTTTCTAACTTTTCTCGAAGAGAAATACCGAAAAGAACCGACAGAAAAATAGGATTATATTATTTATATGTTAATATTCTAGCGTACAAATAACTTACGATTATAAATTACGATTATAAAAAATGGTAATGAATATTCTGGTTTTAATTAAATTATCTGATTATGAGTAACTAAATAGAACTATCTAACACAAATTCAAGAAGATATTTCGATTTTATCGCAAAATGCTATTTTGTCATTCGTAATATATCTGATTTATCACGACGTGTGGTTTAAGTGCAGAAGCTACAGACCTTACTTAATCTTGCCCTACCATCATCCCTATCGCCTGCTCAGTTGAACACGGTCGTCGTCTTAAGATTAATGTGATTGGACATGCCGTTTTCCAGTCTAGCGCTGACTCAAATACTCTGCGCTTGACTGATTCCGTGGTTTGAGCTGAACGTAGTGCATCAGTGACAACGCAGGGAAGCATGGATCTTTGTGAACGAGTTGGTTCCAGGTGACCGCGGAACGTTGGAGAAATTTGTCAGCGGTGCCTGGCGAATACTTTCGTCCGCAACAATTCAAACTTTGATGAAAGAAACGTGGATTATAATTTGAGATAATAAAGAAAATTAGGTAAGGTTTCGTCAGATATATTTACAAAAATGGGGAATAATATTATTTATCCTCTAGCCTAATGTGTACTCGCATGTCCATAGCCTAGTGAAAAATTATCTTCTTCAAAATATCTTGGACCGTGTAATAGAAACTATTATTGCAACTCTTATTGAATTTATAACAAATTCTGCTATTTATTAATTTGAGGGTGAATGATCACCTGGAAAATTAATATAAAGATAATAGATGCGTAGCAATGATAACTTGCAAAGAACGACAAATTTAATGTAAAAAAATTATAAATTCTGTTTTGAGTTGAGGCGTATTAAAGGTAGATTCCGGTGCGAACTTAATATATGACTGACTTCAAATGGGAAATACAGTAGTGAATGCCTGTTGGTTGTACAGGTTAAGGTCAAATGATTAAGCAAAGAAATCCGTAACTATCAGACTATTTGTAACGATGAATCAAGCGAAATATTGTCCATACTGTTAAGTAAAGATTGGATTCGATTTATTTGATGACCATATCGTTAGACCATCTATATCGAACTATACGAAATAAAATAGAAGAGGATAATAAAACTTGAGAAAATATCTATCTCATCTAAGCTTTGTTTTTTACTTTTTTGAATCTTACCCATTCATCAAACCACACATTTTCTCTTTTAATTATCTTGTTCATTCTGGTTATTTCTTCTATGGATTCATTGTTGGTTTCTTCTTTAGAGAAGGAGCATAAAAAAACTGACTTTAGAATTGTTGTTGAAATTCCCGTAAAAATATCTGAAGGTGTAAATATAAAAGGGGCAACATGACATGTTTATTGACAACACAGATTTGTAAATATTCAAATATTTATTAATGTCAAATATTATATTGAATTCGGTTAGATGAATAATTTAAATTTAACATTAGATTCGTGAACATTCCAAGTACCATGAGAATTTTAAATAAGGTTGCGTAAATCCGCGTAATAAATTTGAGTTTGTCATGAATTTTTTCTTGGTAACATTCGTGACTGTTTATCCTCTCATAATAATTCTAGTAACTCTATAATGCTACTAGAGCTTTTCCTTTTACAAATTAAAGGGAAAATATGGGATGGTTGTCAGCTCGTGGATATTTTCAAGTGACACACTTATTTTGATAATTCATTTAAATATAATCAATTTAAATATTACTTATTTATAATTTTGTTTTATATACATGTATAATACCTCGTTTCATCTTTCTGTCAGTATACAAGCTATGTCCACTTAATATTAAGAGGAATATTCCTCCGTACCTTTTAAAATTGATTCATTATAGTGTTTGCTTTCCTTCGACGAACTAGTTCCTCATGCTGATCAATCGCGAATAATTTTCACTTCTTTAAATCATGTTCAGCTCTCGTAATTCAGGGTTGCGAATCGGTTCGCGTGTTAACCAGAGCGCCGTTGCGTTTGGTCAGCTGACCTTGTGAGGTCGGGAGACTGGCCGGCCTTGGGCGGGTCATCGCCCGATGCCCGCTCCATCTCGTGGCGCACGCCTGTAAACAACGGTAACGAGAAATTAAGTGCGCGCAATTTTCAGGGGCTTGGCCCCCAATACGATGAGCGGAGTGCGGATTCGCAACTGATTCATGCTTCAGCGTACAACCCTTGTGCCGTTAGTCATGTGTTAGGCCGGCACTTCACTTGGCGTTGCGTATTTGTGTATTTGCCCAAACACGGCCAAGTATAGAGCTATTTGTCTATATTTGCTGTATCGTGGTGTAAACGCAAATACGGGAACACCCGTATTCGTCATGTTGTCGGATTTTAGTCGCATATCAAAGGACTCGATTAAGGTAAATATTCGCGTGAACCATCCACACTTGGTTAGTTGTTATTTTGCTTTGTAGAGCGAGCACGATCGAGACTTGTTGATATTCTGATTCCTTAACTTTTCAAGATTTCTTGAATTATATCAAATTCATCCTCGCATTTGGGCACATGAATTATCAACATCCACCAGCCCCTTGTTTGCCATGTTACTTTATATTTATGTAACCATGTCTCTTTTTGTTACTTTATATTTATGCAACATGTTTTAATAATACGCATTAAAGAAAAAATGTGCTTCCCCCGCTGTCAACACGTGGTACAGCTAACACATTTGGCATGATTGAGTTACTTTCTTGTTCAGTCCATGTGTGGAAGGTTTAATTGTGATATTTCTGAATACGTGAAATGTTTTGCCAAATACAGCGAATAAGCCACACAAATACCACAACGCTAAGCGAAGTGCCAGAGTTAAAGTGTATATAGTCACAAGTCATTGGTTGAATGCTTAGTTAAATGCGTTTACTGGATTCTTATTATCGTCAACACGCTTTGACAGTTTAAAATACTGGGAAATGTCTTAAAATAAATATTCTGTGTGAGACTCAACAAAGATAAATCATTCACAAAATTGAGTTCAGAAAAATGTGTATTTAAATATACCCTCAAATTATAATTATAGATAATAAACCTCCAACTTTGATGACACGACACGTAGTAGTTAATAAATATTTTTATTTCATTTACGAAATTTTGCCCTATATCTACCATTTGGCATTATAACACATTTTGGAATATTTTATTGTTTTCAAAAACACGTTTTTATTTATTTTAATTTCATATTTTCAGTTTTATTGTAGGAATATCTTGGTATGCGATCTTGATGAAGGCCGTATACTCTACTATGGATATAGGTTTTTTCCGGATATTTTATTCTCTCTTCATCAAATTGGATACAGAGTCTATATCTTGCTTCCAAACCCACATTCTGCCTTGATTGTTTCATTGATATTCACATGAAATCGTGGTATATTTAGTTGTTTTGTGTTAGGATTCATCTTGGTGAAATGCAAATAGTTTCCAGCATTTAAACGTGAATATAGCTTTTGAAAGAACAGGAGAATGAAGCTTAAATGTTTCAGAAGTTCGTGGCATAACATACAGAACAGTTCCTTTATTAGACCCTGCAATCTTGAGTTCCGGCGGTTTCACACGTGGCAAATAACGTTTTGTGTGCAAATCACAATTCATATATCCCCATTTGTCATATTCAATTGTAAAAATAATTGTGAATCTAACCACAGAAAAAAAAGAAAAGATCTTAAATATACAAACAGACACCAACACAAAATCGTAATGCGTGTTCAATGTTACTCAGAAAGGCAATTGGCATTTCGCTGTGAGAATGTACGCAAAACTGATTTAATGCTTTCTCATAATATCTTTTAAAATAATCTACCAAATTTACAATACCGAGGTAAATATTCAGTGTTTTTTTCAAACAAATATTCTAAATTCATTTCTCTTTTGTACTGTAGTTTAAACAATTCATTTCTCTTTTATACAGTAGAATGATATTCTAAATACCATATTCCAACTATACACCATTAAAAATTTGAGATTTTGCGTCAGCAACATGTGCAGTTAAAACAATGTAATCGGAATTTTTAGGTTTCAATTGACCATCATTTGAATGGTTTTACATAACGAACTAAATAAAACAGGAAGTTTCAATTAACTATGAATGACAATTATTTTAATCTAAAATTAAGAATGAAAATTGGTGCACGTATTGCACACATGCGTGATTACTGGCTCAATCGCATGATTTTTAGTTTGGCCAAAACATTTTTTCTTACACACTCGTCTGCCTGTCTGTTCGATTCTCACGTTTCCCGAAGGTCAGGGTAGAATGTCCGACCGCAATCAGGGGAAGGATACGTACACGTGAGTTGGAAATGAACCATCTCGAGAACGGTTTATTTAATTACTTACGACACAAAATTTACGTCCAGTTTCTGATGGAAAGTTACGTTGGAATTTTTTTTGTAAGATAACAACCGTAAGTTAAATTTTCCACCAAGAACTTTAAAAAAATTGTTATAAATGTTATGTTATTATGCATTTCCGAAGGAAATTTTTAATACTAACTTTTACTAAAAAATACATTTTAATGAAAAGTTTAAAATTAATTTTTGCTTCAGCGAATTCGCGTGCACCGTTATCGAGACTTTTTACTTAGAACTCAAATATTTGTTTCATCGCTAAAAGCGTGGAATGATAGAAGCACTCGTTGTGGCTGTTGCGTTCTCAAAGAGAGCGGGGGAAATTTTTTTGGACTGGCTGTTGACGTCAGGTTGAAAATCGAGAAGGTATACGATAATATGCAGCAGATAGCAGTTGTAGTCGCTATGTTACTAAAATTTCATTCAATATAAAATTTTCTTTAACTAATTTACTGCGATACAAACTGATACAAAATCTCTTTCAAGGAGACGTCTAGGTGCAAGATGTTCAGAGTTTTAGTTTAAAAACAAAATACCTGTGTCGTGGTGTTGAATAATGAACGTGATTTACATAAAACAAAAGCCACTAAATGCAATTAAAAACTGAAGATTAACCGATCTTTGTTTTGAAATATATTACCTTAAAGCTTCCTCGCTGACGTAGTTTGTATCTTCAGGTTGCATATTCAAGCGAATATTCTGGGAAATGCAAATCACTTCATGTAAATTACATTGGTCAAAACATATTTTATTTCTTAAAATTTTGACTTAATACCTACAGACTTATATTTTTATTTGTAAGAATTTCCTTGAAAAATAAATTAGAAACTTCAGTTTGCTAGTGAAACGTATACATGATATTTGTCACGAGATATATGTGTTTGCTCTCAAAGAACAAAACCCTGAAATTCTGCTCATTGTACTAAAATTCGTTAACAATTTATTAAACCTTGTCTTATGTGATAAGAGTCGCGCATGAGAGGACATTAACTTCGCACGGCTCGTCTGTAGATGGTTGATGATCTGTAGACCCGAATGAGAAACGCAGACTTCACATGTTACTACCTCCTGCTGAGCATTCATGAGGAATGATGTGGCGCAGATCACTGGATCGCTCTCGGAGGGAGTAGTAGATCGATGGCGTAGCCGGGAGTTTTGGGTGTTGGGAGACGTAGTTAAGGTCGTTGGACCTATGTTGCAGAGGCGGCAGCATCACTTACTACATCTCCCCTTGCCGTAGGGAATGGAACACATNTATAATGATTCGAATCTTTCGGAGAAAATAACTGTAGGTGAAAGAGATGAATTATGACGCAAGAATTCGTTCATTTTAATATTCAGGAAGCAAATACATTAGATATTTGCAAATATTTCTTTCGTGTACCTACAAGTGAAGAAGGAATGTGATAACTTTCGGTCAGACAAGCCAGGAATTCAATCCGGGAATCCAAGCGTGTTAGCCACTACACCACCCGTTTGCTTTCCACAACTGTACATCATTTCAGAATCCCGGGTTCGATTCCCGGCTCGTCGCCGTTTTCATCTTTCCGAAAGTTATCACATGTCTTCTATACGTGTAGATTTGCGGAAGAAATATATGCACGACCAACCTTAACCCGTAGGTACGTGTAAAACCGGTACTTAAGCGCACACAGGATAGTGTGCCACCTGGTTTACTTATCTCATGTATGGGGTTGTGTCTGAGATCTGGGCGGAAATGATGCACAGATGTGGAAGACAAAAGGGTGGTGTGGCGGTTAACACCCCTGCGATCCAAGCAGAATCCCGGGTTCGATTCTCGGGTTCTATTAAGAAGATATGGACGAATTAAGTATTTGATCTGATGTGAATGAGACAGTGTTATTTGCAGATACTTCCTTTTGTACGGTATTTTTTGTGTAAAGCAGCATTTCTTCCTCTTCTGTCATATAAATGAAGAATTTGAGTCAATAAATTATTATCTTTAAATAAATGTTTCATGATATGAGTTGTATTTTTGTATTTCTGTGCGAATTATAATTTAACTGTGCGATTCTTAAGTCATTCTATTCAATCATTAAATACTTATATTCAATATTTAACAAATTATCTAGTGTGTAAAATAAAGAAATATTAAATGATGATTCTTCTTGAAGGTCTAAAATGAAATAATTTCTTCACTTTAATTTTCTGCGTGTCATTTTTACGGTATAATTATTCCTATAGGTATAAGATTGCTGAATGATGTTCCCATTACCTCACAAAGTAAACATGTTATTAAATACATCGCGAAAGAAATACACTCAACTTCCTTTCCTTGATGTAATCTCTCTCAATACATTAAATACTAGATCCACAGATAAATCGTGAAACACTCTTAATCATCTTCCAAGAATCTTGATCGTGAAACGTATGATTTCCTCCTTGATTACCATAGTTCTCTTATGTGGCTTCGTGACTCTTTTCGCGAATCAAAGGAACCGAGATCTTCGCCGTGATTTGACAGTGTTAATTGCTTTCGCGTAATTTATCGAGAGCTGAAGATTCGGTCATCGAACTCATTCTCTGAGGAGGGTCATTATAGACATGTTCTACGAGCGGATTCATAGATTGATTGTGGATCATGCTGATGAACGAATGAAACTAAAAAAGACTACTGTTGTGCGCGACGATGCAAATGGGGAGTCACATACAAATTTTGGGGTAGCGCTACTTGAATAAATTTGTGATCCGACCACTCGAAGAAATTAATGACCCATTTCAGCGATATCATGGATCGCATTAGTAATACAATGAAACTTACATTAACGGACACTTCTCTAAAGAGAAGCTCGCTACAGGGAAGTTTCACTACATATTTTTCTGAAAATTTTCAATAAAATTTTGTCGTCTTATCCTCTGTATGTTGAGGACTTTTATAGACCAGTGATATCCGTCTTGCAAGATTTTTATGTTCTATCACTATGTGGTGTAAATAACGTTTAGTGTACTATGCGTAGAAATTAGTGTGCATAGTAGGATTGTCGTTTCCCAAATTTCATTTCTGCAGTGTATGTTTTAGTGATTTGTAATGGTTTCACTTGCATATATTTCTCTCAATTATGATTATGATAACTTATGAAGATATTTTTCTGGAATCACGTCTTCCACAGCAATTATAGTTTTAAGTAAGGCTCTAAAGTTATAATGTGCGGTCGTTCTGAGAATACCAATACAAATGATAAATCTTTTGACTTTTTAAATTTTACAATATTTTTGACATAGTGCTCGTTTGAAAAATGCACTCGTTCTTGAAAAAGTGTGCCTTTGATTTCTCCTGCCTCTCCCAACATGGATCCGCCCCTGCAATAGACGATAAACAAGTTCGCATAAGAATTAAATTAAATTAATGCTCAGTAGTTTTATGATAACGAAACTACTATCACACTATCGCATAAAAATGAAGTTTAATGAAATATTACCTGAATCAATTAAGAGAAAAAAAGATTGAAAACAATATTTATTGAAGGTTGTTCAGTCTGGTAATACTAGTCAAATAATTCATAAATTTTAATAATAATAATAATAAATTAATAATAATAAATTTATTGTCAAAAAACAGTACAAACTGCGTATGACCACGAGGAGGACAATAAATTAATTTACACTCCGGAAGCAAGCAAGGGACCATCCCATCAATTCCGATCAATTCCATCAATTATTTATTGATGTTTAAATAGTAACAAGTAACGACAATCTTATTTGTAACAAAAGATATTTCTAGACAAATTTATGTAACAAATAGTTATTTATAGTATTGTAAACTTGGATTTCTTGACTCCTTTAGTGAGCAGCATTACCTGCTACACAGTCTACACCTACTATCGGATTTTTTATTATAGACCCCTGACTTCTAAAAGCTGTGGAGAGTGCAAAAAAATTGCAGAAAAACGCGGTTATCACCATTGGATTCGTAATTTTGTTTTGCATATACACAAGTGAAGAATTTGGTTTTATGAAAGAATATTAACTTTTTACAACCTGGAATGTTTCAAAAAGCGTGCTATTTTTGCGGTTTTTTCCGATACGTCGACTTTACTACTTTTTATAAAATAAACTAAGAGTGACAAAAATTATTCTCATTCAGAGAACGATCACTGATGTGTTTGTGACAACATTTATTAATTTCAAGCTTCTACATGTGAAATATAATGAGTTATTAATTTTTTCGAAACCACTGCTAAAAACAACCAGATACAATATTAAGGAATAAAATTTATACTGTCGCACTCGGAAGAATGCCATGATCATATTACAATTAAATGTAAACGTTTAAAAACTATTTATGTAACCTCCAGCAAGTGATAAACAAAACCATGTTTTTAATTAGCGACCAGCGACAGATTCCAGTCACACGCGTTGTTGCCGCAGGAATCACTCCACTGACAGGTATAGCTTCAACGCGCTGGACTGCACAGCTGAAGACTGAATACGGTATTGGCTACATCACGATTGACTAATGCGCCGCTGACCGATTATTCAAAACATGGTTTTATTTATCACTTGATGGAGGCTGAGTAAATAGTTTTTAAACGTTTACATTTAATTGTAATGTGATCATGGCATTCTTCTGAGTGCGACAGTATACATTTTATTCCTTAATAATGTGTCTGGTCGTTTTTAGCAGTGGTATCAAACCAATGTTAATAACTTGCTATATTTTGCATGTAGAAGCTCGAAATTTTTAAATGTCGTCACAAACATAATAGTAATTATTTACTGAATAAGAATTATTTTTGACATTTTTAGTTTATTGTATAAAAATTAGTAAAGTCGACGTATTGGGAAAAGCTGTAAAAATTTCGCCTTTTTTTGAAACATTTTTATGTTAAAAGTATTATTCATTCTTAGAACAATTATTTTTATTTAAGTATATGGACAAGAACATGAACAAATTTTATGGTGTTAATTTTTTTTCTATGATTTTTTATGTGCCTTCTACAGCAGTTCAAAGTGAGGGGTCTATAATTAAAAAATCCGATCTGTGGGCTGCTATTAGTGTTATATTTATTTGAACAAGGCGTAGAGGGCAATGGCTTCCAGGGACTAAACTAGATTTATTCACTATGCAAAGATGAATACTTATCCACAATGCTCAGTGTCGCGAGTCTAAATGTAAAAAAAATATAAGTTTTTACCAAATTAAAAAAAAATCCATACGCACAAGTCATTTCGGAAAGTAATTTATTTTATAATTTAAACGGCAATAAAACGGAGTATTTTTGTTTAATGCAACGTTTTTATTGACACAACAGTAACAACTATCTATGAATTACGGCCTTACAAATCAAATGTTATCATTGATGTTGATTTGATTAGTTACGAGTACATGTGTTTCGATGTATCATTTCGCATGAGGAGTTAATGAAGGGCACAGGCAAACATCGCAACGAAGACTTTATTTCGTTGATAAGTAGTTGATTCCGACTGTATAGAATTACAATAAACATAATATCCCTTTTACCTTTGACATTTTCCAGTTAAACGTTTATTTAGGAAAGATAGTATTTATTTTTTCGTTTTGCAGTTCGTAGAGAGGTTGTGCTTGAAATTCGAAAGTGATAGTGCGTGCTACTTCCCAGACCCCTAATCCACACTAATACACAAATGCGTAACGCGAAAGTGTGTCTGACTGTTTGCTACCTGATCACGACTAAACCACAAAACCAATCTTTATTAAATTTGGCAAGGAGATAGTTTAGATGTCTAGGATGAACATGCGCCTTTATTTTTTTAAATGTGTGGTGAGAAAGATTGAACTGGATTTTTGACAATGAATGTCGATAAAATCGAAAAAAAGAGTAATTTTCGCTTACGCTGCCTAAAAGGTTAGAGATAGGTGACAACTATGAATGACAATATTGTTTGCCTCAAAGAGTTCTACAAAAAAATCCCCGACTGCCAATGTCTATCTATAAAGGTTAACCTAATTTATCGATAAAACGTTATTAAAAATAAAAGTATTAAAATACTTCAATTTAAGAACGATAAATCAATCATTATCAAATTTAATGGATTATTTGTTTTGTGCATTTAACAAAGATAAAGTTTTTAAATCGTAAAATATTGACAAATAGTTGGGATTTTACAAAAAAAATTTTTTTAAATGGCGAATCTGCTTCATGCCTTGGAAGCGAACATTCGACCGGCCGCGGTACCCGCGAGATGATTTAGTTTGTACAGTCAAGTTTTGTTTTAAAAAAACATCAAGTAAAAGTATTTTGATCTTACAATATAGATAGATTTTATTTTTTCCTGAATAAAAATGATTAGTCTTAGAAAAATTCCGGACAACGCCGGGTAATCAGCTAATTATTATATAATGAATAATTAAAGAAATACTTCTTGCATTTATTTTTATATGACGTATAACTTTTGAATCAAGGAATTGTTTATAAAAATTTCTCTATCAACGTAAGATTACATTAAGAAACTTAAAAAAAATATTAATGATTGAAATGTAACATTTTAGCAACAGTTCATTCATTTGTAATTGTGTAATTTTTCGCCTCTTTCATGAAAAATTGTTATATATCGAATAGATATATTGATATTTGTCATTTTCTTCATTGTCACACAATAAATCATTACGCGAAGTAAACTAGTTGCACCTAGAAATTGTTTAAACTGGATTGTTCTTCGGATTGAAAACTAAAGAATAAAAAAAATTAACAAGGTTTGTATTAATTAAGTAAACTTTTATTTTTGAAATTGTATGTCGTTGTAAATCCGGAAAAACCTGAAACTCTTCGTTCAGTTAGAAGTAATTTTCAATCATTATTTATAAATGATGAAATTAAGATTTACTGCTCTTTAAATCAAGCAGCAGTCACAAAATACGTCATATACAAGTGTGATGTTTCAAGCGTGTTACAATGTTTCAGGAGTGGTCGTACAACTGTACGCATAAGAGAATAATGGCTCTTATGGGTTACTAAATGTGCCTCTCACCGATCGTAAAATACAGTATCTGAGTTGGAGCTAAGGTTTCTACAAATCTGAAATATTCGCTCTTAAAAGAGACCTATTTGAGACACGTCATAACGTAGAAGGTTGATTCCTAAAATATGAATTTTCAGCTAGGTCATTTTACTTCATATCAATGATATTTCATCAAGTAATTTTAAGTTTAGTCATGGTTGCGTTGTAATTAAATGTTGTTTTATGACGTCAAATGTGCGTTTAAAGAATAAATGATACAATTGTGTATTCTAGAAAATCATACCAAATTTTTAATTATGCCTAAGTTCTTTAATGGAGAAAAGTGAGATAATTTACGCAATTGGGAATTTGTTATATTGTTAGCAATATTTATACAATAGTACTTCATTTTAGGTGGAATTTTATTATTTCTAACAATGTTACGATGCATTATCTACAGCTAGGAGAAAATGGTGACAGACCAGGAATCTATCCCAGAACCTCCTGTTATGACCGCAGGTGTGCTACCACGGCACCACCACTTCCTCCTGGCCTGCTCCGGTAGCCCGCGATTCATCCACCTACAGGGGATAAATGAACACAGGCGGCTCCTTATAGTGTGAGCACTTCTATCCGATTTCCACGTACCTACATGTCAAAATACAATTTTAATCCACGTCTTCCGAGTACCTATTCAGAACCTTTCCTCCTCGAGTTGGTACTTGGAAAGGAAAGATCTTGGAAGTTGTGGATTAGAGTATTACACTGAGTAAGGTTCTGAGTACGTACTCGGAAGACGGATTAAAATTCAGTGGCATTTATTTAAAAATTTTAAACAAACTTTCTTTTATTTTGCACCTTTCGTTTGTAATTATTTATAATTTATAATAATAATTAAAATTTATTATTTATAATTACAAATAATAAAATTTTACCATGCTATGATGTATATGTATTATGATGAATGATATGATATTTCACTAATATACAAAATTATAATATTTATTTCAGGTCCATGATTAAAAAAACTAGAGAGGTTACAGATTCAGCTTTTTTTTCATATGAAGTTGGAACATTAAGATTAACATATAGGTTAGGTTCATGCCTGGTGGTTTTTAAAATAAATTATTGATCGGATATTGAAGAAATATTGTAGAGCTCTTATCTTGGAATTTACATCTGGTGGCCACACACAGCGTGCCTTGACCTTACAATTTCAGTATTTTGAGAACATGATAAAATAACGAACCTTCAAAACAAGAGGATGGTCAGTGTGTTCATGCGAAAAATCACCCCATCGCCTTGCCCCACAGCGTAACATAATATTGGAATACACGATTAAATTATGAACACTTTTAAAATGACATGAAACTCATATGAGATTAGATCTGAACAAAAATGTAAATACAAATTATACAATTCTGACACTGGCTTACAATGGCAACCAATTTATTTGTTTCATAACATGTTTTCGACAGCATGGCAATTTTTTGTATATTCATCATCAGTGAATATACAAAAAATGCAGAATTTAATTTAAGAAAAAAAAATGTGAATCGATAAGAAGTTACAAAAACATAGTGATAAAATTACAGAATTGAATTTAAGAAGATAAACATTTTTTACAGAGTAATTAGAAGTGTTCGTTAAAAAATTAAGAAAGATATACCAATAAAATAACAGAATACAAATTAAGGCGGTAAAAGATTTATCGTTTTAAATATTATTCTGTAAAAGTTTTTTATCGTCTTAATTTCTATTCTGTTATTTTATTGGTATATATTTCGTATTTTCTTATCGATCACTTCTAATTATTCTGTAAAAAATGTTTATCTTCTTAAGTTCAACTCTGCAATTTTTGATACATTCATTGACGATGACGGCCATGCCGTCGAAAACATGTTATGAAACAAATAGGTTACCACGTCAAAACGTGGAATTTCATTTCTGAATTTACAAATGGTAACTACGACTCACCTCCTTCATATTGATTTACAACACAATTCCTCACATGGCGCTGAAAATTTGCTCAAAAATTTATAATTTGAAAGAAATCTAATCTGGAAGTTATGATAAACGAGCAATGGCTAACGAGGTTGTAGAGGAAAATCTAATTTTTGGAATTTTTGAGCACTCGAACCTTTTGTGAATTAAAGATGTAGATAAAACTATACCCGATGAATTGATTCCTAGCTATGATACGAAACACTTTCCTATCTTTCACTAGGCAAGAAGGATAGATTTTTTGTATGAGTTATTTTCATTCCTATCTTTGTTTGTAAATAGAGTATTAGTAATGAAGAAATCTTATTACTATATAGATTTAAGGAACTAAGTAGATTGTGGATAAGATTCCTTATAGAAATAAATGGTGGGTTTGGTGTGAACACTTCAGTCTCAAAAAGTGTTCGCTTGTAAAGGACCTGTTCCACAGGTTCTGCGCACTACGCGCGTTTACCAAACACGCATGAGACGTATCCTGATCGCCTAAAAGATAAGCAACGAACAGACTCGCCGCCGTGGCGTTGAAGCGTGCCGTCTGGAGCTAATAGGTTCACACCTCAAGTTATCAGCAGATCTAGAAATACTAGACATAAAAATGTAACGTTCATCACAAGAATAAAGTGTAATTATTTACACGATGATAAGTAGACAGAAAAAAAATTCTCAGAGACGGAGAATCATCTTTCTCGCCATGTTGACTGACACTATTAAGAATAGAATTTTCGGATCACAAGAAAATATATTTCACCAAGTCAATTACATAAAATTCCGGTGAAGGCATATTCAATTCGGTGATGAAAAGTCTTTTCGGCGAATCAGGTTTCGGAGAATCAAGTATTCATAAATCCAGTGTGTTAAGCCCATAGACATAAGTGTAAATAAACCCAGTGGTCTTGTGCATCGGTTGTTCGAAGGGGAAAACAAGTTTGGTATCTCTGTGTCTCTCGCATATCGACATGAGTGGGGCAACTCAATTCCCCTCTCTTTACTGCTGAGCACAAGTCATTGCGCACGAAAGTCCTCTGCAAACTCTTTCCGTCCTCTCAGCGGGTGTGTGAGAGAAAGAACATCACCACACAGTATCTTCTGTCTCATGATTTTTCGGATAACCTACAGCATGTTATTTCGGATACCGCTGTCTATTTATCTGGGGAAAAGGGATACGATTCTGCGCGGAGATCTCGGTAGGATTGAACAATGAAGATTCTCTCCCCTCATCGAGGTTGAGGGGACTTAGGCCAGCCATGAAACGCCCGACTTTTTTGAGAGGGAAGTTAAAGATGCTGTACAGATTTATGTAATATGTTTGACTGAGTAGTAGGTGAGAAGCGAAATCCTAATACGCTCTCTGCGAAAAATGTCTTGAATATGATTGGTTTGCACTGCGCATGCTCAAGACGGGCACACCTTTCTTATTCCACTATGCAGTTCTACTGACCTCGGATTACCTTCTGTTTGATTTTACCCGATAAAGTCTGATACAGTCTGATCGAGATCAAGAATTTCAATCAATCTCTAACGTGGTTCTGTTAAACTCTGTTCAGACGCCATTTGGTGAAATCCGGTCAGATGCTTTCCCGAGTTACTATTACGAGAATTGAGTATTCCAAGTTTTAATTGAATGTGAAGTAGCTATGTTACATCTAGAATAAATTACAAAATCATTAATTTAGACCCTGATTGATTGGTTTTTACTCAAAAGGGAATTTTTAAGTAAAAATCAATCAGTCAATAAATCGAGTTGAATCAATCAATATTTAGTGTTTTTGTGTTCATGATATATTTTAAAATTTTGTTTTAGGCTATTCCCCGGTATAATTACAATTTGGTGATCAGGTCTAGAAATTACTTCCAGAGAAGATGAATATTGTATCTCATACAAAATTCTATTTTGTTTTAACTTGTATTTGGAATCGAACAATTAGTATATCATGATTTTGAATCATTTTATAACATTGAAATATTGTGCATTTCATTGGTGCAATTGCGCCAATATGATTTAGAACCTGTATTTAGAGAACATGAGTTTGATGGATGGATAAGTATTAATGATATGTTTAATGGTTGAGGGTAATAAATAGATTTTGTCGGGAATATGAGTACTTTGGATGTTGAGGAGCCCCTTGAATCCTCGCCCGCCAGTAGACAGAAATCAGATGACGATTTTCAAGCGAGTCCACGAAGACACGCGACACGCGCATTTTCTACTGTTACGAAGTAATACGAGTAATTTAAATGTTTTTAAAGAAATGAAATGCTATATTATCATTTCTTGTGTACTTTGATTTAGCTTTAAATTTTGTGCATTTTTTTATTTTGCATTTTAGGTGATTATAAGTGACTCCATTTTTCAACTACCATGGGATAAATTTCCTAATGCAGTCCTTTCCCTATAATTAAGACGACTCATTCTGTTCACAATATTTGCAATTTCCCTTTTATCGCTTCAAACCGCTGATATACTGTTGAAAATTTATTTACAGAATATTTCAAAACTCCAAGTGGAAATTTGGAAGAAAATTAGAGCGTATACTGAATCAATTGGTAATACATGTCAGGAAATTTCCCCAGGAGGAATAAAATGACATTAAAATAGAGCAAAACCCAAGACAAAAAGGTGTGCATTACAGTTTATTACGTGGGAATCGAGGAAGGTTTTAGAAAACATTTTATACAAAAGATTTTTTTCACCTGACTTTTAGTATTTGTTAGAGTATGTGCCAATTCATGCGACGTCTCGTCGGTGCTAGGAGGTTATCACTGCTAGTGAAATCTTTGATCCTCCGGTGTAAAAATAATCTGTTGTAAAACGTCAAACACAATTTTATCTCCCCTCCCGGTGACATTTTGAGGCATTGACCATAATTATTAACAATTCTGTACGTATTTTAAAGAGCGTTTAGGTAGATATGGATACCTATGCAACGACTCAATGTAATCTCCGTTAAAAGGTGAAAAATACGAAGGAGAAAGAGGTTTTAAGTATGCTAAATATTAGAAGAGAAATTTTTCAGGTATCCAAGATATCCGTGACTAAATCAATCAAGGTACTATGAATACCAATCATTACAAAGGAAATATTTGTATTATAATAAGAATTTTAGTTGCCATCAACGCAAACTCTAATCTAGAACAATGAGACCGAAAACCCCGGATTTTGAAACTAAATTACGTGTCATGTAAAATTTATAGCCTTCACAATAATAAAATAATTGTACATAATAAGTTAAATTTTTTTGAATAATATATTAAGAGGGGCTTTCATAATAAAAAATGTTCGGTTAAGTACACAAATAAATTCAAAACAAATTGACTAGTCAACACTCTGCAGAGCAAAAGATAACTCTAGTTACAAAAATAATCTTAATCTTAGTGGAATTATTCTAGCATACGTAATATGTATGGCTTTCATGATGTCGTTTCCGAATTTGGCAACGTCGTGTGCGATCGTAACGATTAGTCAGCGTTGCTCCGAGTGTTTAAAGAAACCCGGACGGTGTGGGAAACCTCTCCGGGACGCTCCCCGATCAATCTAGAACAAATCCAGGGAAACCCGGATGGATGACAACTCTGAATAAGCAGTATTAGCAATGTAATCGAAAAATCATTTTTCCTTGAATATCTACTGAGCTCTTAGAAAAGTTGTAAAATGTTTTTCGTAGTAAAGGTGAAATTCTTTCATTCCTAAAATATTGAAAATATTTATTTATTCATTTCTGAATCTGATACAATCCAAATACCTGGTATTGTTTGTTGTGTATTTCGGCGATAAATATTGTTCGCCGAAATGAATGTCCTTATGTAGAAGGTGCGATAGTAATATCCCGAAAAATGTCCCGAATCTAAATTAAATGTTTTATTTTCGTTTCGAAACATTTGAATCGTGTTGTTAATTTTTACGCCGCACTGAGAGATGAAATGGGATACTAGCTGGACAAAACTGTCACATACAATTAAGTACACTAAGTTTAGATTAATTAGAGTCCTTCAGGCGGTTATATGCACTACAGATATGTGAAATATAAGGATAAAAATTTGAGATTGAATGCCTGGGATTAAAATATTAAAATCTTTGTGTAGAAAAATCGTAGCCAGCGGAATAAATGTGAAGTATGTAGTATACAGAGGAATTGATCTTTCATGTAAATCAGTTTTATTCCAAACATGATGAAATTATGCACGATTGGTCTTTAGACAAACAGGAAGAACGCTGTATACACAAGATTTCAGAAACTCATCCTCATCCCCTATTTTCCACCCCTTAATGCATAATTTTAGTAATTATAGATGAAAATTTACACATTTGACTTTCAAAATATAGAGGAAGATTTGTCTATAATGTCGTTAGACTGATAATTTGTCTCTCATAGAGATACCATCCAGATACAGGTGGGAGAGGCAAACGGGTTTGCGTCTCGAGACGATATCTATCGAACGCTCGGTGATCCAGTAAGGCTTCTGGATTCCGTAACATGGGGATGGGACTTGCCCTCGAGCACAACTAGGTGCATCAAGGGTAGTCCCTTAATTGGGTCTACCTGGATAAAGCAAGCAGCCGTTCGGTGGACAACTGCACAAACGGACGAGCCCCACCACCCCCGTACCCAATCTCGGGTTCGCTCCTAGAGTAACAGATTGGCTGCTGGGGATTTCACGAAGTGGTAGAGATTGAACCATGATCATGGTATGTTCATGGTCCTGGTCTCGAGTGCCACTCAGCACTACAAACCGAGTAGGCGGGGTAGGGGTGATCAAGTCCTCAGTTGAGTGGCCCAGCACTCTTATGACGCCCCTTAATTGGGTTAGACTCTGCCGGGTATTGGTTTCCCCATCTGTGGTCACGGGTAGGAAGCTCCGACTTCCGATCGGTGAGTAGGATTGCTGCTCGGCTACTGTAAGCGCATATAGCAGTAGGGAGGTGACAGCTAAACGTCTCCCCGTCTACCAGTGCGCCTACTGGTCGGTCCGATCTTTCGGGAAATGACCGGTGGATCGGCGGTTTCCGAGTCCCCTCCTGTAACTCATTCTGTGTGGGTAGGGGGCCCGGGACGAATATAGCACCGATTGGTAACTAAGGTACCCGGGTCCGTGAGATAAAATCGTGAGGGTGCTCCCGGGCTCACATTTCGGTCCTGGGATGTCACAGTGGACCTCCAGCATACAATCTCTAATCTAACTTGACCCTCGCTGACGGGGTCTTTACATCCCTTAAGCCACTCGCCTGGATGACAATATTTTATTTTATTTATTATCATTATATCTTTATATACTTTGATATATTTATATATTAGTAAATAGTAAAAACCGCACGCATCTCTGTGGCTGGGGACGGGAACGTCTCCTCCTCGCGAGGAAAGCTGACTGGGACCTTTACATAACTCAACTAGAAGAAAAATTACGGAAACAAGATACAACCAACCAGAACATGACAACTGACCAAAATGCAGAAGAGCTCACAAGAATTATAATGGAAGCTGCAGACGCTGCGATTCCCTTAAAAACAAAGAGAAGGAAAGCAGTCCCCTGTTGGACTCTGGAGCTAACCACTCTCCGACTTCAAATGAATAAAGCCAGACGCAAACTACAATAGCTTAAGAAGCGAAACAGGCTCGACGAAGAGCAAAGACAAAACTATAAGAAACAACTTTCATGAAGCAATTGCAAAAACATAGAAATGGGAGGAATTCATCATACAAGTAACCCAACTCAATCCTTGGGGTTTACCGTACCAGCTTGCGCGAGAAAGACTAAAGATTCCCCATATCCTCTCTTCTCTGAAGACAGAAACCAGCGAAACAATGGAAGGGGATAACACAACTACACAACTTATAGATCAGTTCTTACCTGACGACGACAACCGCGAGGAAACACAAAAGCAACAAAAAGACATGCATGGAAAAGGGGCGCTGAAGAATAACTAACTGAACTTGAAAAGGAAAGAACTTCTATTAAAATAGGAGAGATAGAAGAGGCGGTCCGTTGACTAAAGGAAACCCTGGGCACGACGCAATTACCAATGAAAAGTTTCCCAATTGCCAAAATGATGAAGCAAACTATCCCAATTGCCAAACAATATTACAAATACCAACTACACCAATTCCTTTCAGAGGGAAACTTTCCCAAAATATGGAAAAGGGCCACACTGATAGTGACCAAGAAATCCCCAGGCAAACCTGATAATGTGGCTTAATCTTATCAGCCTATATGTCTTCTCCCAACCATGGGCAAAATAACGGGCAAGATCTTCACTAAGCAAATCAAGAACTTTCTCGAGACGGAAAATGTACGAAGTCCAACTCAGTTTGGATTTAGACCTAACAAATGTACTGAGGATACAATCAACCACCTCCTGTTAAGCATCAACAATCGCAAAACCAAATATGCACTAACAGCTTTTGCAGATTTATCCGGTGCATTCGACAACGCTTGGTGGCTAGCCATAATGAGAAATTAAGATACCGACATTCCTGAGAAGAATCTATGGCAGCTTCTTGAAAGATAGATAGGCTCTGATTACCATGAATCACCAGAATTTCTTAAAACTCGTCAATAAAGGTTCGACCCCAGGGGTCGAACTGTGGTCCGGTAATGTGGAATATACTTATATACGAAAGGCTTAGAAAAATTGAATATACGGGAGCAAAAAGTATTGCATATGCAGATGACGTGGCAATTATAGTCCATGTAAACAGCAGACGGGACGGGACCTGGAGAAGACAGCTAAAGAAGTTCTCGATGTTCTAGAAGAATGATGCAACACAGTTGAACTGAAACTCCCGCCTCAGAGAACGCATTTTATGGTATTTGGACCAACCTTAGACATCAACAGGCCCCCTAAACTAACAATACAAGGCCGATGAATCTCAGAAACCAGACTCTTCAAATACTTGGGAGTCTGGATAACCATAAACTAGCCTTTCTCCAACACACAAAGAAAACAACGACCAGAGGCAAAAGATTGTTCCTAAAGCTAAGAGAAAGAGTGGAGTTGAACTTAGCAAAATACAGCACAAAATTTAGGACAAGGCCTTCATACCAATGGTAAGTTACGCAGCCTCAGTATGGGGCCACAGAGTAGTCTTATCGCAACGAAAACGAGCTCTGCTCAGTGTGCAAAGAGCAGCACTAATACCCAGAATAAGAGCTTACAGAACAGCTGCCACAAACCGACTACAAACAATCGTGGGAAAACCTCTATTGGACCTAGAAATCCAGAAGAGGGCCGCAAGATACCATTCGAAGAGGGACAGAACTTACAAGATTGGCAAGAAAGAAATTAAAACTCAAGATAGTTGAGTCAAAACCCGAAGCCAAATCACCCAAACCACGCTCATGGAATGGAAAAACCAATGAGAAAACGCAGAAGATGGAAGGACAACATACGAATACATCCCGAAGATCAGCTTCACGAGACAAAACAAATGGTTCCGACCGCAGCAAAGCACGTCACAGTTCCTCTCTGGTCATGGCTTCTTTAAGGACTACCTCCACCGCATGAACCTGGAAGAAGACCCGTTCTGCCCATCTGACCACCTGACACCAGAAACGGAAGACTACATATTTTTGAACTGTCCACTGCACCAAAAATAGAGACAAAAATTCCAGACAGAACTAAGAAAAATACTTATAAGATAAGACAAGACAAGACAAACCTGACTGGATAAAGATGAGACAAGACTATGATATTTTCCAAACCTTGACATTAGAAATCACAAAGAAGAAACAGCAATACTGACCTTACAGACATACTAAAACCCTCAACCTAAAAGCCCCAAACTTTACAACACCAAACTCAACATGGAACAAAAACAAAGAAGATACTGCAACGAAAGATTGGAAAAAGAAACCCGACACCACAAGAAGGATGATATGAAATTCAACCAAAGCCCATCTTCCTCCTCGAGTATTGGGATCCAAGGATTCGTCCTGATGAATGAGAGAGAGGTGCATCATTAACACAAGCCATACACATAATTAAAAGCATCACTCAATGCAAGCCACTCACACACAAAAAAACCCACACAGCTAATTACCCATCTAATTACATGAAGTACACGAACAAGGAGAAGAACACGAAGAATACGACACATCGACTCCAGTTAAAGAATTTCTTAGATATGGATTCTACGTACACACATTCAAATTGAAAAAAATATCCCTATTATAACACTTTTATGCCTTTATTGCAATACTTGTGTTACTTTCTGATCTTTGACCATATTTTAGACGTTATATCTCAGAGGGTGGTTTATAGTGGTTCCTAATCTTTTAGTATATCACTCTTTGTACTATCAGTAACTGCTGTACGCAATATGAAACCTCTCAGAATATCTAACATGACAGTTTAATCCATTTATTGTAATATTTTGTTAGTCTTTTCACCATATTTTAGACGTTATATCTTTGAGTGTGGTTTATAGTGGTTCTTAGTTTTGTATTATATTGTTCTTTGCAATATCAGACATTATTGTGTGTAATATGAAACCTCCCAAAATCCCGAATATGACAGTTATAGTATTTTATTGTAAAACTTTTTGTTATTTTCCACGTTTTTATCGTATTTTAGATGTTATATCACAGATGGTGGTTTATAGTGGTTCTAAATCTTTTACTAGTTTGATCTTTGTACTATAAAGTATTGTTTTATTTAAGAGGAAAATCTAAGAATCCCTAAGAAAAAGATAAGCACTAAAATGTTATGTCGTTTTCAGTTTTATTTTAGCAAAGGTCATGATATTATTTATACATCAAAATAATAATGATTATCGATGTTTTACACAATTTTATACATGAAAGTTCTTGAACTGTCATCTTAAATTTACAACCGGTAATGTTGATTAATTTTCCGTAGAAATTGGTGGTACAAAATGACATTTTTCTTCAACTCCATAAAGGTCATATTCTGTTGCATTTATTCGAGAAAATAAATCGAAAAATTAAGATACTAAGGTGGCAATGTGTCTTACAGACATTATAGAAAAGATCAGTAAGCTTGAAATAAAAATTTTGATTTTTGGACCTTTGACCAGCTAGAATCGCATTCTATCCCAGAGTGCGCAGTCTCACACTATTTACAAGAAACATTTCAATGTACATTAAACTTGGTAAATTGCAATTTTCTTTTAAATGTTTTCTTTTAAATGCCATATACGTCTAAGTATAGGTTCGATAATATTTTCTGTCTGAGCAAATTTGAGTTTACATTTAAATGCATTATTTTAGTCTCACCTCAACAACTATACTGACTCCCAGGCATACTCAGCCTGCTATAAAATGAGTACTGGGGTCAAACTGGCCGGAGTAGGATGCTGGCCACATCTTCTCCTCCTAGTGACGAAACCTAAAAATTGCGGAGATCTACCCTCCATGAACCTCTTGGTACCTTCGGGACCTGGTGTGGGATAGTTTGACTTGAATTGATCTTTGTCCCAAGAGAGATGTAATAAGATTTATTTGTAATGCTTCAGTGTTTAGTGTATTATTTTACATTCACAGAAAACGAAAAAACTGATTTGGAAATATATACTTTTTACTGAAATATTGGATTAAAGTTTCAAGGAATTTAGATTTATTAAAGCTTTGAAGTAAATAATAGCATTAAAACAACTAAATATTTCATTAAAAATATTTCATTAAAATTGAAGAAACCTTTAGGTACTTTACGCAGCATAAATAGTTTAATCAATTAACTTGACTCCCATTCTTTCTATGTATTTTCTAGATTTTTAACTCACAACTTCCGAGTAGCTACTCGTGGAGGAGTGTTTGCAATGTCAATAGCGAGGTGAAAATTGTGACGGAGCGGGACTCGAGCACGGAACCTCCTGCTGTTGCAATCCGTCGCAATTTTCACCTGTTGTTGACGTTGCTGTTTTCCAAAATATTAACAAAATTTAAATATTTTTTTAGTTCTTTGATAAGTATGTTGCAAAAACGAATCTTTTGCTCGCGTGAAATTTTTAACACAGCTGTTCAAAAGTATAAGAGCATAATTATTTCAAATGTTGTTCATTGTTGTACTTCTTTCCTTCAATGCGCACAACGGTTCCGTTGCCTAAAATATTATCTTCAAACATGTATTTCTTCGTGTTTTGTTGATGCTGACTGAAGGAGCTGCATGAACAGTTTAATGTTCCTGGAAGAAGAGTTGTTCAACAAGATGCTTAAAATGTCTAAACACACGAAGCAGGAACTGTTTGCTAGTACTGAGGAACAAGTTCAAGGAGATACACCAGACACAACGTGCACTTTCGTTTTCTTCAATAGTGCTATGCGGCGTCTTTACACTAAAGGAGGCGGTGTGTACACAAAGCAGGGTGCAAATATTAATCCTTGGAGTTCAGTCATGCACTACTCTGTGCAGGCCAGTGATACACGATCCGGGCGTTCGCCCGGACTCACAGTGGGATCAAGTGCCAAAGAGCTGGCCAAAAGTAAGTGAAGAAAATTCAGTTTGGGATTTCTTACCGTTGGGGTGGCTACGGGGATCGTACATGTACGTGTTTCCGTTCTCTCATTCATTGTACAAGCTCTGTAGTATTTCTTCGGCAAGTATCCTCCGCACGAGCATTGTGTTCGCGAGACGAAAACAAGCCAGAGTGTTTCAATACCTGCAGAAACGTCAAAATACGATCGATTCAAGTGAAATAAAATAACTTCTACTTTTGTAAGTGAGAAGAAAATAAAGATTATATGATTAGTTTTCTTTGAACCGTTGAAGTATTAGAGAACAATCATTCCATGTAATTTTTGCACTTTGAAAATCGTGAAAGTCTGATTCCTTTTAGTGAAAAGTAAAATGTTCTCCGGAGTTCCATCGGTTAACCTATTGGAGGTTGATATAAGTGTCAACTATCAAACAAAATAAATTTTTGCCGCAGAGAGTGGCAATCTCACGATTTTTACATTTTTTTCGAAAGTAACTACTAAAAATTATTTCGCTGTGAAATTAATGTTGAACAAAAATGCTTGTAAATAGATGTTTTGGGGGCTCTGATTACAAATCCAAAGCAAAACTATTCATAAACATTACCTCCCCCTTTTCTTCCACTGCCCTTCCCCCTCCTTCAATATAGTTGAATTACAATTGACTAAAATCACAAGTTTATAGAGGTCAGTATTATTTCTGGAAAATCCATGTCCTCTACTGCCGCGTTATTATAATGCCAGTAGTTGGCTTCCAATAGTTGGCTTCGTGTGGATACCACTGTCTTGATTTTAGAAGCCAACGACCTTAACAATAGACATGCCAATGAGTTGTCCTGCGGAATAGACAGAAGTCAACTATTGGCGTACCATACCTTCAAGCAGCCTTTCTTGAGAACAGGCGACGTGTTTTATCTCCTACGGCTGCACTGGTCACACCAACGCATCGTGTGCGCAGATCAAGGTCAATTGGAGAAGCCAACATGATTGCATGCCAACAGTTGACATGCTCATGACGTCATGAAAACGCGACATAAATCAAAGTCAGAAGACGCACAAAACGCGTTCCTGGATTAGTTCGATTAACATTTTTTCGTTTTACGCGATCTCTTTGCGAACAGTTTATAGTTATTCGGCGAGTATTTCGCAGACAGTTTTCAAACATTTCGTGAGTTCAAGTGATGGTTCGCTGATAACTCATTTTGTAGTCAGAATACAGAGACTGTTAATCGCGGTCTGTTCTGGACGAAAAGACAACATCGCACTTGAGAAGAATTGTCATGCCACGTAATACCAAATACTTTCATACGTCAATGAACTTCGACACCAATATGACAACTGTACGAAAGTCCAGCTGATTGTTTCGAGGGGGTAGAAGTACGTCGCTGTGAGTAGCTTGGCTGTACGTGCCAAGGTCACGGACACGTTGCTGGCAGACGATGCAGTTCTACTCACTTTAAAAACTAAATCTACAACTGGTGAGGTCTATTTTGGTTCCTTTGTGAGGTTGCCATCCTGGAGACTAATTTGAAGTTGTGAATGAATGAATTATTATCTAAAATACACTACGAAAGCAGATTATTGTCGCCTCGTATTAAACTTATTTACATAAGAAAAGGACTTTAAAAGAAAACAAGCAACAACGCGTTAACGCGAATTGTAAATTTTGGTGGGATAAAAATTAGAGTGAGTTGATGTTTGTGTGTGCTTTGGAGTTAGGATTAATTAGTTTTTTCTTTATTTTTATTGTAATGATTTTGTGTGTGTGTGTATGTGTGTTACTTTCACGCAACGGCGTGTGTTGTAATAAATTTCTGGGTTCGATTTTTTTAATGAAGGAAAGGACCATGCAATGGTTCCACTTAAGGAAAACGCTACTGACAAATAAATCCATTTAATTTAATAACCTTTTCAATTACAACAAAACCCCTCATGTTGTTTTCCCCCAAAAGAAACAAACACAACTGGTGGACAAATAAGAACATAAACACTACCACCTAAAGGACATCTTTCCCTCCAAAAAACTAAAATACACTGGCTTTAACCATAATATTATCTTATCAACAATTAAATCT
>NNCF01129390.1:268199-305571 GCA_002313205.1 Laupala kohalensis
TATATATATATACTCACACTTACACGCTGTGGCATTTGAACGCGCGGATGGATTAAAGTAGTTCGAGTAGAACTGGTGTGCGTGAAGAGAATTCGGTTGACGCCTCGTATGAAACGACGCCCTGAGATACGCAGTAGTCCGGACCACAACGGACCTAAAATGTTTGATTGTTCATGCATCCTTGCTGATTTCTGGCGTGCCCGCTCTGATCCTGTGCACATGTTAGCACCTATTGCAACATGGAAGTTTGATGTTCCTGCTTGCTGGAGGACATGTTGATTCCCTGGTTCTTGGTGTGGGAATCCCATCAATCCCCATCATTCAAGAGCTCACGTTAGTACTTATCTGTTTGTCTATTTCTCATATGAGGAGAAAAAAGGAAAAATGTTTGGATTTTTCGGTACTTGAGTGATAATTTTCTTGTAATCATGTTTTAGTGGTTCATTTGAAAAACCATGTTACGTTTGCTGATACTTTGAAATGGTGATGAAACATTTATTATGAATTAAATAAGACAACATTGTTTTTATCTCCAAGTGAAGTAACATTTCATAATCATTATAAGAATGGAAAATTAAGTTGTATTCCCTCAACAAAAGACTCATCATATGCGGTTTTTGCTGTCCATTCCGAACTAGTGCTGTATTATTCAAGTTTTGTGAGTGAGTTTGGAAACTTATGACTTTACCTTCTAACAACAAGGTATCTCAGAGGAATTAATGTTACAAAATTTGTGAATTTGTTTATTATTTCAATATATTGTTGTTACGTTTATTTTGTGTCTTATTTATGAGGATGGTGAAACCTCCCCATTTTCCTGGATCTCAACATTTACTCTCTGATATATATGATTTGTGTACACAAGGACCTGAAGACTTTTCTGATCAAGATGGAACCCTTTTCTTGTGATTGGTAATTATTTAACTGTTATGTATCCCTCCCCGTCCTGCTAGGAGATCTTGAATGAACATTTAATATATCAACAAATAAATAGTGAATTTTTACTCTAAACTTAAATTAATTGATTAATACAATTCAGTTCGATTACTAAATTTAAACAAAATATTTTCATATTCGCAGTCACCATATTGAACCCGTCATCTTGTAATTTTAAAAGATTCGTAATCACCGCCCCCCAAAAACCTCGGGAAAAAAATTTCAGATATATTAATTCACTGTTTGACTTTTGGCAAGTTTTTCGGAATTTGACGTGGTGGGACGGGTAAAAAGTTGAAGTGTTTGTTCTTTCAGCACTCGCGCGGTCACCCGTCTGGGCGTTCGTCCTCTATGCCATCGAATGAAAAGAAGTATAAAACAACTATCAATTCAGTCCAGCTAGGAGATCTTGAATGAACATTTAATACATCAACAAATAAATAGTGAATCATTCACCGCACTCTAAACTTAAATTCAGAGTTCTGTATTGAAATTGATAAGGCTTGTGATGTTCTTTATAATTTAATGGGAGAACGGGGTGGGATACATAACAAAATAAGTTTTGTTTTTTGAAATTAGTTTTATTTGCAGGAAAAAATTCATTTATTATTTAAATTTCTTCTGTAAAATCAAAAAAAGGAAATAGTTGAGAAACTTTAAACTCTTAATTCCTGATAGTATTTGTAAGAAAAGTTTCGAGAGTGATGCAGGGATGCAGTGCCAAATTTGACCGCGTAAGAGCTCTTATATCAGAGGAGTTAGTACGAGTATATAATAGCCAACCCTCCCTATCAGTAGCGGCGGTCCAGGAGTCTTCATGTAATTTTTCATGGAAAATGTTGAGTGTTAAAGTGTTTTAATGTGAAATTTTAGTAAAATATATAATTTGTATTAAGAAAATACCGTTCTTAAAAATTGTGTTTTCATTATCTTTTCAACTTGTGTAGACTATACAATCATGATAAGATTCAATACATTGATGTCAATGACTGATCCAGAAATAGCGCCGTTCCCATGCGCTCCAGTTCATCCCTGGAGAGAAGTCGTTCCCGATATTAAATTTCTTTCATAATTAGTACAAATGCCCATACGAGTGGCCCTGATTTTCTTCAGATATTTGCAACTTGAAATGACAGCACCATATTCGTATATTTTGACTTTATATGTATTCCGAAAAGGGGAAACGTAGAAATCACATGATCAGTGAGTCTTGTACAAGGTACTAGTCCCGAAGTACTACTAAAACCACATGTAATAAATTCTTCAATTTATAATAATAATATATAAATAATAAAAATGGATTCATTATAAAAAGTAGAATTTTATTTTATTCTCAAGCATGAGAATTAACTCTTGTTGAAATAAATTTTTGATTACAATCGTAGCAATCCCTATTACAACCCTATAAATCTAGTTCGATTTGAAGATAATAAATTTAAATGAAGAGCGACAATTATATAAATTTTGTATGCAGTGGAAAATAATGTTTCTAATATATTTTTTATATGTGATTTATATTATTTGGATACTTTTGAAAAAAAAAGTATTATTTAACTAATCGTTGCATGATTGAGTTACATTATCTCTGTATTTTTCTGTTTTTCTCCGGTCATCCCTCGAAAATTTGATCGGGATTGATGTGATGGTCCGCTGTTTGTTCCGGAAGAGTTAATGAGATTGTCCTCCTCATGGCCATGCGCAATATTCAACCACTGTTTTGGAAATAAATAAAATTAAAAGTTTCTCTTCATCGTATGTCAGTGACTTAATTCTTCTTGGAAACTTGTCAAGCAGCTTCTCCATGCCAGAGTTGTCACCCAGACTTCGTGTGCGTCGAATCCATTGACCCTGACCGTGGATGGATGTGATGTCATGGCTCACTCCAGTGGCAGGGAACAGAAGCGAATGCCACGGGAAGGGAGTGGAGGAATCTGGAAGGGTGGGTGCTGCCGGAAGTTCTATATGCAAGACGATCCTTTGGGTCTCGGGCTAAAATCAAGCACATGTATATTTCGATTATCCACGAGATCGAGAGGAGTGATCGCAGCGGATAAACTGTTTCCGTGGACGAGCTGCAAAATAAACAAAAAAGTCATAAACGCGTATTAAATAATATTTTTTAAATTCAAAAATGTATGTAAATACATAATAAAATTACGCAAGTAAGTAATTATGATTTAATTTACTTTTTAAAGAAGCTACAACATGCTCTTGGTTTTGTAGCTTCTTTTTTCTAGAATTTATTCATGTTCCCTCAACATAATATTGTCACAAAGTAAAGAGTCATCTTGTTTCTCAAGGTTCTGAATTTTCAACTCTGTAGATAGTGTAGTTTAAGAAAAACTCACTAATAATAACAAATTGGCCCGCAGTAAATGACTCGCATAATGCATGGAAACAATGTGTATACATTAACAGACGCATTCCGATTGGTGACGAGTGCAGAGAACCGATAGGGAAAGTGACTCGTTGCTCGTATTGGTTTGCAATTAATCTTATGTATGCCTGATAGTTGTTTTAATCTCTTTATTTATACTTTACTCAGTTCTTATGATGTAATAACGTGTAAGTAAAAATGTTGCTCCGCGCAGTAACAAACGATTCCAATGCATGTATGATTATAATTTCTCATATACGTAGTATATAGAAAGTATTGTAATCTTGAAAAAATTCGAAAGCGAGATTTCGACAGAAATATCCGTTTTGGCAATCCCGGATTCTGAAAAATTGGCATAACATCCGTCCGTCTCTACGCAGCGATTCTGAGTAAATAGATGAATCAATTTAATTCGCATTTCGTATTTACGATAGAATTTACTTGTTTTCGATGCGTATGCTTTTAACCTTCTTTTTTTTACTTTGAAACAAAGGGCACTTCACATTATGGCCAAAGTACTCTTTTGAATGTTTCTCAAAAACAGCTCCGATGATTTTGCTTAAATTTTCTGTACCTAAAGAACAATTAGTATGCATTACATCCGCATTAGCGGCATTTCGCTTGAAAGTTTGGTAGAGTCTCAGTAAAATAATTTCTGTCTGATACACTTTCACATTAGTTTACGGTTTCAAGAAGTTTGAATAATATTTAGCAGTGTAGACCAAGCAGATGTAGAATACACTTTTCGTAAACTGCAATGAAAGATATGATAATGGTAAAATACATAGGAGGACAACAAACTCACTGCAGATACGAAAATACACCAATTTCTGTCTACACCGAAATTACATTTACATAACACTTTTACGATATTTATAAGACTGATATGTTGCTATATGTCTTTAAATAATATTCTGAATATTTATTTTACTTTCAAATTTCAAGTAAAAGACAGTAATAAGTTCATCTAGCGACTTTGAGCATGAATTGAGCACTGGAAGACGACCAAAATATAGAGGACCACGCCAGAAATGACCCTTTCTCTATATAATTTTTTCTCACTCCATGGTGACGTAGAAACGTATATGAGAAAGTATGTGCAATTGTTTTGCACCACTAGTTTTTATCTGTTAGTCAAAATCCTCCGCGAGGCGCGAACAATCGGGAACATATTGAGTTTCAAAGAGAGAACAGAAGAGAAGTAATGGAGAGTCCAACACCCTGATTTGACTATATTTGCGACAGGTCTTAGAAAGGAAAATAATTTAAAAAACTGGAATTATATATTTTTACCATTTGTAATAATAATTGTAAATACTTTCTTTTGTTTTATTGATTTAAGTCTAGTGAGTTTATAAATACTTTATATCTGTAAATACTATATATTGTAAAAAATTGGTGTGAGAGAGAAGTAAGCGAGCATACAGGTTATGGACGTGAGAGGAATCCCGACTCACGGGTCTTACCTCGAAATAACATGGCGACGACGCGGGATACAGCGAACTTGAGGCGAGAGATGTTCGCTGTGTAGGGAGTCGCGAATCCTCCTAGCATCGTGCCACCGATATGTCAACAGAAGACTTCCAGTGCAATTTGTTATTCTACAGGAAAGAGTGAGTTGTTTTTAGGATCACTCAAGTAGTTAGTGCAGTGTGCAACAATTTATGTTCTATCAACGCTAATTCCTGTACTCTCTTTACTACTTCACATCTATATACTAATGTATTTTAGATTAAAAAAAACATTACTTATTAGAAGTCTTAGATTTCTCGCCTAGAGACTAACCGAGAAATTCTTCCAAGTATTGTCGCGTTGGATTTCCAGCGACTGACATTTTGCCTATTTGTCATGATTCTAATGATCTGTAGGTATTGAAGTCTTATGCAGGAGAGTATAATGGCTCGGATGTTTTAAGAGGCATAGTCGACTGAATTCACATCCAGTCTATGACACGTTGGAAAATACACAAGCATTCGTTGAGAAAATACCTCACGAATCTTAGAAAATTCTATTATTAATCGATCTACGATTTTGACTCCTGTCTGATCGATGAAAACCAGCTACGAACTATACTCAGTCTCTCGACATCCCCATACTAAAGCAGTAAACATCCACTCGTAAACTTACTTAAAATTAGTTGTTTCCTTGATTTGATTTTAAAAACTTCTGTGCGTCATTTATGATAAAGAGTTGAGAGGACTTCAAAACTTTTCGAACTCATTACAAACTGATCGTTAGACTGTCATTAGGAGATCCATCTTTATTGAGGAAATTCCTCTCCTATCACTGTCTGGGATTATTTCATTGTCTACGCTGTAAAGAATAAAGTGATTTTTATGTTGGCACACTTAGGAGGACCTATGTGAAACGGCAGCTTATAATTTATACAAGTTGTAAATTACTTTGTAGGAATCGTCTTCCGGTAAGAGAAAAAGTATATCTCGGAAAAAAGGACTTATTGAAATCGCACTAATCTTTCTCAGTAACGTTACATGGTTATTTTCAGTATCCTTATCTATCTGTTCGTATTATTAACGTTTTGTGTCGAACTTTACGTTTTTGTGCTTAAACCACATTCATCCAATAGATTACATAGACAGCATCCCCTGGTTTCGCCCAGATATTTAGAACCTCTCCACTGATGACTCGCAAAAGCAGTTTGATAATCCTTGTATGACGTTCCCGTTTCCTCTGATATTGATAAAAGTCACCATATTTTTTTCGTATGGTCCCCTTTTGGTTATCTGCTTCACCATTTAGGGTAGTGGCGGATTTTCCATAGGTGGGAATATTAATATTTTTCGAATTTTTACAGCACACAATATCTATGATTCATTTTGGAATAGTAAATGAATGAAATAATTTCTTTTATGAATATTAAATCCGCTACTACACTTGGTCCCTGATTGGAATTGATGGGATACTCCCTTGCTTGTTTCCGGAGATTAACTTAGTGAATTATCACCATGTGGTAATATACAGTTTGCAACTGCCTTTTGGACGAACTGTTTTTATTGATTTATTTATTCATTCATTCATTATTCTAAGAGGTTATCTTTTTTCGTCACTGATGCTGACATTTTGTCTATCGATCTTTTATTCTCTTCACTCTTTCCTCACTATTCCTTCTACCTGCTTATACTTTCATCCTAGTATTCACGAACATTAATATCTCGGTTATTTGGGTTATCTTCTATTTCTCCTATAATCGTATATTATATATGTATTTCTGATCTGTCTTGTTCTGTTGATCACTGGTGTAAGGAGACCTTCTCGAAAAACGTTTGTAGTGCCATAAATTTAAAAGATATCACCCGATACCACTAATGTTGAAGGAGAACATCGTCTGAGGGTCGCTTCAAGAATGGTGCTCAGTCGAGCAAGCAACACCTAGCGCAGAATCAGTGTGGCTGGAACCGTTCACCCACATTTTCACCCGTTTAGACTAGGAAATATTAGTTCAACCGTTGTTTGTCTGGCGACTAGCGATTGGACGTCTACACCTCAACCACCTCGACACCTTCTGACTTAAATGTGTTGGTTTTATATTTTGACAGACACAAGAACGGAGATAAGGGTGAATATGAAGACTTGGTTTCAGGAGAGTGAGTGGGGAATAGATGGAATATATTTATGAGGAATGTTATATTACGATAATTAGTTCAAAAATATCAAAGGGGATGGGACTTTTAAATTCTTACAGAGCTTCTAGACTCTCTTAGTCACCAAGAAACCATTTCACATAATTGTTTTTTGGGGGCTTGGATTCATTATTGTTGGATCTTATGACCCCCAGTGAATTCGTAACAGCAGTGGCCGAAATGCAATCGGATCGGACGACGACGGCAAGTTCTCCGCTGACCGCGGACAACGCGGGCAGGTTTGGCGAGGCTGACCGCCACGCGCAGGTTCAAGGTCGCCCGCAGTTATAAAGACGGTGTGCGTCGGAGGGCGCGTCACCACTCTGCACGCGGAGCTGCCAGAGAGCGTGCGTTGCCATCAGCAGCAACAGCAGCAGCAGCAGACCTTTGCGCACGCGCAGTGGAAGACGCACGACGCACGCGGACCCCGGCCTCTGCCACCGCCTCCGCTGCAGTCGGAGGGCACGGCCAGCATGGCCTCCGCCGTCGCATCGGTGAGTCAAACGCACTGCGCGGAAGGTTAGTTACTCTGTTGCATACTTTGTACACAGGAAGTGAAGTTCAAGAATAGCAGTAAACCCACAAGGCTCGAATCTAGGGGCGGGAGTGTCATTAATATTATTATGAATCATGTCGAATTTTAAATGATTTTTACGGTTACGATTTCTTTTGAGAATGACAAATTTTTAACTTTTTATTAAAATCGTCTTTTATAAATATTGAATCCGCCACTTTATTGGGTCCTTGATCGGAATTGATGGAATTGTCCCTTGCCTGATTCCAGAGAGTAAATTGGTTTATTTTCCCTCGCCTGGTCATGCACTGTTTGTGTTTTATCAGTATCCCTGATATCGAAAAATTGATTTCCTGAATTCCGTCTATTTGCTGCGATGCCCAGTGGCGTAAGCCCAATGGCAGTCGCAAATTTGCCCCACATGAATGTTGCAAGTCTGTGACTCCAAACAGTTACTTTGTGTGAAGATCTAAGTACATTTTCAATAATCAATGAAATTTTTACAGACCTATATATTAGCTTTAATGTACCAACAAAAATTAACATAATACCATTGAATCGCGAGTTTATAGTTCGATTCTTGTATAATAATAATAAATTTATTGTCAAAAACAGTACAAACTGTGTATGACCACGTGGAGGACAATAAACTAATTTACTCTCCGGAAGCAAGCAAGGGACCATCCCATCAATTCCAATCAAGGGCCCTAAGGCAGAGGCGGATTCAAAATTTTTTTGCATAAGTTCCTAGATAAGATAAAAAGTTAGCTGCGAGGTATAAAACTAATAGAATGTCAATATGTTTGTAATTTTGCGCAAAAAAAACTTACTTGTTTAAAAAGTTAAAAAAGTTATGAATTCAGCGGCATGGCAATTTTGTCTTGCATTTATTTCTCCTCTTGTAGAAAATCATTAATAGATTTGAATGAACGAGAACATATGTTCGTTGTAATGGCAAAAATTACACTCCATAAGACTCGTCGCGAAAACTAGGTTTTGCAGAATCTTTTTATTTTCACTGTTAACACGAAGTATATTCACTTATACATAAATTCTTCGTTATTCCATTTCCCTAACTTGATATGAAAGGAATGAAAAATATGTTGACGCAAAGCTGATAATTTGTTTTAAATAATTTTAAACGCTGATAATTTTTTTCTATTTCATACCCTTCCCTTCAAAAAATCAATTCTTAACCGATGAGCCACTTTCAGAAGCGGGGTAGTAAATACGTCAAAAATACTACAAAAATTGGCCTTTTTCTTACTGTCAAACTTGGAGCTAATAATTACACATAATCAAGGAACTGATTTCTTTTCATGTTCTTCATTCACATTGGTATCATAATTATTCGTGTTTTAATTATTTAATGCGTTTTTCCAAACATCATACCTCATAAGGCAAAAAGCTTTCACCAACAGAAATTTGATCTTCTGGTTAAAAAATGCTACCTATTGAATTCCATGCATAAAAGCGGCTATATCAACGAAAATACCAACAATATCAAGTGCATCGCTCAAAGGTTGAAAGATAAAGAACATCCGCGGAAATTTTCAATCACTAATGTACGTAAAGTTTGTCCTTATTTTTTAGAGTGATGATATATTTACTTAAACTCCTTGGGTTTAAAAAAACCATAAATGCCAATATTTGGGTACACCTGTAAAATAAGATAACAAATTTTTACGCTTGCGTTTCACATATACAGTTCTGTATTTAGGGGGCGAAATATTGTTCTTGGATTGTGTTATTCGAAGTGTGAAATCAACAGGCTTTATTCGAAAAATAGTTGGCCAGAATTTGATATATACTGTACAATTCCAACTATCTGAATTAATTCTGGATTGGTTAAATTCTTATGTGCGGAAATTCCGATGATTGGATCTGAGTTTATGAATTAAAAGCAATGATAGCGACAACTGAAAACACATGGTTTTATATTGATATAATTCAATGTACGATTACATGTGTATTTAGAGGTATTGTTTATAATTGTATTGTAATAAAAAATACTGAAAGTTTGCTATGCAAGTTACTTAAAATTATTCTGCTCCATGGAATGTAAAGAAAACTTATGTAATTACACAGTACGATGTCCCCTCCGTGGCTACGGTGTCAGCGTGATCGCTCGTCACCAAGTCATCCAGGTGGGGCAAGATAAAATTTGTAGTTTTCATTTCCATGTCCCAGTCCCAGTTTAAATAGCTGTGTTGTATGAAAAGTTCACTCTCTGCGGTTAACAACCGCCCTCTGCGAGTAACAGCCGCAATTGTAATACTCGGATACAGCAATCTGGATCCTATCTAGACGCTGTTCCTCCTATCTCGGTAAAAATTCACGATGTGTCTAGTGAGTAAACTCCCACAAAAACTGAGCCTTACTGGCACTCGTCATTCGTGGTTCTTAGCTGGCCGAAACGAGATACATACATATTCGTACATTCACGTACGATAATCATACAAAAAAATTGATGATATTGATTGGATTAAATAAGGTATGGTCACTCTATTTCACGCTAAACATTTTTTATTATTGTACATAGCCACTTATTTGGTTCTCCAAAATCTATTCGGACAATTGGGGTTTTCTGATATTTGCAATTATTTTAATATCAAGTAAAATAATATTGCGTTTTTCTTTAAAAATTAAAAATGGGAATTTTGTCTGCTTTTACAAATATTTTAATTTACGTTATGGTGTAATTACTGTACAATAGGAACCCAATCAAAGATGAAAGTTCTTTATTACAATAAAATACCCTTAAAACTGAATCTTCTATTCATTCATATGAGTTTTCTGCGCATTTCTGTTTGATGTTGATGCGTTGATGTATTACTTAAATGCTGTATTTTTGTTCCTCATAAATTATGTTTGTTGTACAACTGTGCGGAGTAACCTAGAATCAGGTTTTTGCGCACGAACAGATTATCAACCACCTTGTAAGTGAAGATGAAACTAACACGATCGGGTGGCAACGTGTTTATTACGACTTCGATATTTGCCGACGAAATGATTATCTGAAATTATCTGCTGTGGTGAGCTCCTGTGGTCATTAATGTGTTCTTGTTTGCTTTTTTTGTTCCATAGGAGTTTCTAACGGTATCACGGTTTTTTAATGTCTAATCCAAAGCAGATGAAGTTGTAAATGAAATACGTACCCGCTATTTCTCTCGTAATTACGCTAGTTTGTGATGAAACTGTGTTATTATAATCCTCTTCGGTTAGGGTTTTGGCCTCTAAGTATTTACTTAATGTCGAGTCAAATCAATGGATTTAGTCAATTTCTTAAGGATTTTCTAACGACTTACAAATTGACATGAGTTTCTTGACATAGCGAGAAAATGAGTGAAGGATACGAGGGAACAAAAACTGAGAATAAGAAGATAAACAATTGAGATTTTACTAAATTACCACACCTTGAATTTAAGGATAAAAAATAATGTTCTTAAGTTTTATTCCCATTTGTCTAATGATAAATTCGCTACTTATAAATAACTCTGGGAAACTGAAACTTGGCATAGGTTTAGAACACTTACAAAGTGAAAAATGAAAAAAAATGAAATTAGATAGGAGAAAACTTTTGGTGGTGAGTGTGTGACGAATTTATCTGAAATACTCGATGTACTTCAGCGGTGTATCGTGCTAATTAGACCCGTCTCCAGAGTAAATTACAAAGGTGGTCAGATGTGTCGAACGATTTGCCCTTCGACGAATGGTACAGACATTTGCTTGTAACTACAGGTAGTGTACAAGGAGGTGGGGAGTAGAGACGTGAGCGCCCTTCCTCTTGGATGTGAAGCAGCAGTTGAAACATCGGAACAGTTCTCTGCAATGAGCAGAGCTAATGCTTATAATAGGCTTTATAGACTCTAATGAACAACATACTGGAAAGAACGGTTTGTAAGGGACTGTTTTACGTACAAAGACATACATTAAAGTAATTAATATACTTAAACAGCATATTCGAACGCTTTTGTTTTATAACGCGTTCAGCATTGGATGAAAATTTCAACAAACTAATAATATTAATACGATTATTTATTTCTGGAATAAAAACTATATTTCATTATATTTGTTTAAACGTTTTTACATGATTAATGTTGATAGGTACGTTTTTTCACTGAACAAAATATTTTTACGTTGTAATTTGATTTATGGTGCTTGCAAGAAACGAACAATTAGAAGAGAGTAATCTATTTCTCTTTCAAGAAAGAAATAAAATTCAGAATTTTTGTGTGCTGTAAGAATAGATTTCCAAAGAGTAAAAGGTTCAGCGTTTTCCTTCTTATTAGGACATTTGATTGGAATGAGTTTTTTTTTAACATATTGAGTATAAAAATATGATATCTTGTGTAAATTTAATTTATGTAATTTAGAAGTATTAGTTCTTCTTCTAAAGTATAACTATATAATTTACTTCGTGCCGAATTTGACAAAAAAGTAATCGTTTTAAGTTAAGTACATTACAGTTTGAATCGTAATCTCAAAAATTCGAATATTGCTCCGAACGTGAGTCAATATAGTCAGTGAGACGTGCTTTTATAGAAACGAAGACTACTTCTTGGTGCGCTACACACGTCGCAGACTCGCCTGTGGCATTGTATCCGATGTCTACATTCTCAAGTGGCCTCGGACCAAAAGACCTCTTACCCTCGAGACCTAATGCCAATGTATGGGAAACGTACTTCATTATCTCAAATTAATAGAAATTAGAAAACTTCTTTTTACAAAGTAGATGATTAACTCGTTAATTCATCTGCTTTGTTCAGTATTGGGGTCAATAACTACTCATCTTTTTTCGTGAGTCTCGTAAATATGTGTGAATTGTACATTTTCATTATGTAGTTTCTGAATAGTTATTTCGTTTTACGATAAAACTCAGTCATTTCTATTTTTTCTATTCTATAATTCACAACTGACGTGAGTCTATTGCTCTTAAGTTGTCAATTTGCCTGGAGTGGTCCACAAAAAGGATTGTAATGTTGTGTATGTCATTTTATTTATTTGTGTTTTAGAGTAAATATATGATGATAAATTAAACGTCGTTTGTATGTTGCTCATAGTTTTAATGTTATAAAGCTTTTTCGGCTGCATGGCAGTCATCGTCAGTAACATACACTAATTATTGAGGAAAATTTTTTGCTAAGTGCAAGAGTAAATATATGCCTGTTTATAAAAAGTAGGATCGTTTGACTTGGTATTAATTATACTCGTATATGCAGATGGAAAATATGACTTTTTTCTATTCCTAACAACAGTTTACGTCCGTGGTTCCAAACTGGCTCCCAACCTTTGCCACGAGCTCCGTGGATCAGAGTATGGCGCCATAAATTTGTAATTCTAATTTTCCTAAAAAATAAAGCCCTTTATACAAACTTTAAGTATTCGTCTTTACTTTTGCTACTTTGTATTGTTAATAATAGTATTATGAGAAAATTTAAATTATATTAAAATAGTTCGAAATATAATTAACATTGTATAGTACAGTGCGATGGTTTATTAGAGGCACCGCCGTGCAAATGAACTGTAGATCAAGGGAACCGCGGGTAAAAAATTTCTGGAAACCGCTGGTCTCGAAGACTTTTGTTCTTTTGCTAGGTTCATTGTATTACAATCAAAAATGTATTTATTCGTTTGCTTTTTGTAAACACGTGAAATTTTCTGTTTATTTTGAAAATTGTCGAAAATCGTATCAATTGTTCTTGGTCTTTAGTTACAGGTGACTTTCAGATTCCATCGCTCAATCGTCTCTGACGACACTGTTCCGTGAACTAGAACTCAACAAAAATCTGAATGGCAGTTTCTTAAGTTACGGATATCCAAAAGAATTCGTTTCTTTCGTAAACTGAAGAATATATTTGGTGACATCTTCTGGTCATTTCTCAATGCATGGATATTGGCAATGCACATATAATTTCTACGATTTATAAATTGTATTTTTTATGTTAATACGTGAATGCTTATGTCGAATAACTATTAATATCTCTACTGTCATCACGTTAGAATTTTTGCTTACTTAATTACCAAGTTTCAATATTAATCACTGAATATAATAAACAATTTTAATCTGCGCATGATAGATTAACTTGAAAACACTAAGAAGAGCACTGTCTACTTTAGATTTCGAAAATTCAACCCCATCCTCCATTTTCATTACTTTTTAATTTCCTCTTTTTGCGGTTTATGATTGAAATATTAACTTCATTCTTTAACCTCAACATTGGTAATTTTAATATTTACAAACGGGATTTTGAAATTTGTGATATTTTACTCTATAGTGGAAGTAGGGGGTAGAATCGATTTCATGTTGGTGCGGCTCATATATCCCTCGCAAGTTTTATTTATTTTTGGTTGATTTAAATTGGTGATTCAATCAGTTTGGAATTTTTTTTTCGTACACTCATTGAAACGATCATTACTCCCCCAGCGCGCGGGAACTGTCGAGTCAAAGACGAAAGTATAATGTTTTTTGTTCGACACTGCGGCGCCTTGCGCCTTGGGTTAATCGGGGCGTAACAATTGCTAGATGAATTTTTTTCGTGCGTCCCAATTCATTCTCCCGAGCAACGCAGGGGTCATTCAGCTATTTTTAAATAAAACTGGAATTGAAACACCTTTGAGTCAAGTTTATTAAACACACTAAAATAGTACCACAAAGTAGGAAGCTTCGTTTTATTATACGAACCTCACAGACGTTGTCCTGTCCAAATTTCAGTAAATTTGTTTGTGACTTTGTGAAAAGATAATTTTAATGTGTAAACAAAGTAAAAACGAGAAAAAAAATTTATTTCTGAGTGATCATTGTATCTATTAACAATTTTGGCCATGGATAGTTAATTTGAAGAGGAGTACATTCAGGAGTACATCAATGGGAAATTTTACATGCGAGATGAATTCTATCGGCAGTACACCGCTGAAATGCTGGAAATGTGTGGTGTGTCTGGAATGTGATCGAATTGGAACCATGCGGTTTGGTTTCAAATTTTAAGTCACTATCGAATTAAGCCAGAATTTTTTGTAAACCCTATTTTCTTCCATTAAATTATGATTTTTGCAGTTTGTCCGAATTTTCCGACTTTCCTATGTGATTACCCCGAAATTTTTTCCTGAAAACTTTTCCAGGATCATAACGAACAAAACAAAAATTACACATATCCATTGTTCGAATCGTAAGTTACTGTCTTGAGTTCATACAAAAATCCCATAGAAAAAAAACTTTTTGTTTTTCCTGAAGTTTCCAATTTTCCAGGCAACTTTTCCAATTTTTCTTTCCCTAAAAATCTTATTCTGACCATTACGAACATTAAAAAAAAATAGCCGAATCGGTCCAGCCGTTCTCAAGTGATGCGCTTACCAACGAACGGCATTTAATTTTTATTTATATAGATGATGTACAAGAATATTTGAATAATGAAATTCGGTGATACATATGTGAGTGGTTATAGGGGCTCAGTAGTAGATGACAAAAATTAGAATAGTTCGGAAAAAAATCCAAAATTACTTTATATTTTACTTAATCTTATTGCTGTCGCATATATAATTTCATAAGTGCATGCCAAGATTACAGTTGCTTCGTTTTTGTTGCGTTCTTGAGTGGGATGTAATGATCAGTTTCTGATTTCTAGAGAATGGTCGCCGCATGGCTATACGCAGAACTACCTGACGTAACCTCGGAAATAGCGGAACTTAATAAAGATACATTATTGGGACCTTATGTAGTCCTACACATAGAGCAGTAGTATTTCTGTCAGCACTGATACATTATTTATGCTACTTATTACTTTAAGAGTTATGGCTCATAAATAGTGTTCGATTGTAACTAGTTCATCTTATCAGTTAAAGGATTTGGCATAAATTGGCGATAACACTATTTGAAATTAGTGATATGAATAATTGTTTCTCGTTCCACAATTTTTGCTCCTACTCTGAAGACATGGAAAGTAAGAATTATTATATAATGAATTTATGTAATTTTAATTGTTCTAAAAATGGATCTAAAATTTATATTTGTTAATACTAAGCATATTAATGTGAATTCATGAATTTTTTATTCCTTGTATTTTTGTCTAACCGTTTTCTTACTACTTTTATTAACTTCTTGATACACAAGTAATTACTTTAATATATGATTACAATTGATTCTGATAGTAATATTTATCTCAACTTGATTTTGGAACGGTTGTATACTAGTATATTATCAATGTGTACTTATCCCGACTGGTTTTCCATCTTCTATTTCTTCCTTGGGCAGTCCTCTTGGTTGGAATTAATAGTATGATCTCTTGCTTGCTTCCGGAGAGATATTCTACCGCGTTTTTAACTGCTTTTATTAGCAATAAAGTAATTGTGCGAAATACATTTTCTTCTTAGAGTAAATAGTAATTTTCTTAAATTTTCGTTGCGAATTAAGTGAATTTTGACACGGAGAGATGTTAAGTAAACAAAATATGGAGGTTATTACCCCATACACTTGAACGGTTGGCCGTCTTCCAAGGGCAGAAGTTATGTGGATGTAAGACTTGAATCACTACTTATCTCTAGTGCTTGATATTCTCAGAGTAGCAATCATGTCCCAGAATGCAAATAAGGTGGACTCACTCTCAACCCTGTTATCTCTACTCGTCCAAGATCCTCTAAGTTGGGTGAGAGAACGTTGACATCACATGATTTTTTAATTTTTATTTTGTAGAAAGTTGATCTTGCCAAATTTTGAAGAGTTAAAAGAAATTTTCCTCAACCTACTCATATGGATAGGAAACTTTTAATTTTTATGATCATTTCAAATTAAGAGCTACCAAAATTGCCACTAAAAATCTAAAGCAGAAAATTTTGATTTCGTAAATTACTAGGAATGAATAATTTGAAGACCTGGTATTAATTAATAAGTGGTTATCCATGGAATAAGAGTAATTTAAAACTCCTAAACGAACGCTCAAACGTCAATAGTAAATCTATCATTCATCCAAATTAAGAAGAAATCCAGAAAAACCTGATCTCTTAGATGCAGATGATGGAAGACAGGAAAATATGATAAAGCTCTGTGTGGTTGTGGTGTTTTAAAATGTATCGCATGACATACACGGTGCTTAGCAGGTATGTCGGGCATTCCTGGCAGAGTTCCAAAGGTCCAATTTATGTTGTGCAAAATTTATTCATCATTGCACGTGGTAGGCGTGGCCAAGAGACGCTTGCGTTGGTGAGTCTCGAAGAGGTCTTTGACGGGAACGGAGACGATAATCACACAGTATAAAGTAAATCGAACATAGTGGGACAAAAGTTTCCGTAACTAAAAGAATAAAATACGACGAAACACAAAATTCAACGAAAGAGTTACTAAGACTGAACTCGTTTCAAGAGAAACGGCTAATAAAATTTGTTCTGTCTCAAAGATTTACCCCAAAATGAAAGGAAATTAGTATCAATTTATGTTAAGGAATTTATTCTAAAAGTTTTTTTCTGGGTTGACACGCCGTAAAAATTTGTCGTAATACGTTCTCTCGTAGTACCAACTTAAACCAAAAAGTGTGAGGACGGATTTAATGAATTTTAGGAAATATAAAAAGAGTTTGTACAAATTTTTGTGAAGCCAATCGGAGATTTATAACTAGTAATTTTTTTTAAGAACATATAGTTCAAAAAATAATGGGAGCTCGAGTCTCGTTTAAAAATAAATCAGTACTTGAAGAAAAGAAGTTAAATACTGCCTACTATAACGTGGAAGACACCAATCTACTTATCTCTCCTACAGCAAGTACAGGACATTACATCAATGCCCACCGTGAACTGGAGAAAATTCGCATCGGGTTCGAACCTTGTACAATATATTCAACCATTCCAATAAGAGAACAGATAAGAAGTTATGGTATTATAAATGGTGAGAAATATACATTAATAAGAATTTATAAAAATTTTCATTTGGATTGAATTATTATTAAAAATATTATGACTATGGTGAGGTAGAGAATGAAATGAGTTTTATAACTTTAATAAAGCATAGCATAGTCTTGCATAAGAAACCATTAATGGTCTACCTGATCATTATTTTACATGACACCAAAATTAAATGAACCACGTATATGTATATGGTATAATAATGTCGTTTCTCCTCACTTGTAAATATATTTGTTTACGATGTCTGCCGATAGACGTGTATGTATAGATTCGGGAAGATATAAAATAAGTGTCGTGTAGTTTCAAATCCACATGCATTTTAATTCACCTTCAGGTAAGAGAAATGTTATAAATATTTTGACCACGGAGAAATCTTACGTCCCACTGTGCTCCATTTAGATGCTATCGTCCGCATCATCACCTCACGGGAGAGTAACATTGAGAGACTAATTCTCCTTTTGAAAATATGGCAGAGTGGAGAAAGTGAATCCAGCTAGTCTTATTGGCTGTGGATAATGGTATCGCCCAAAATAATCTACAAGAATTTTGATGTCTCTTATTCTTCTTTTTTTATTGCGTCTAAGTTGACACTCACGCATCGGATGTGCGAGATCTGGTTTCTGGTGTTCCTTGATACGCCCCGAGGTTACTCACCGGTCAAGAACTCAGGACTGTGACGAATTATGATTATAAGTTTATTCATGTTCATTCATTTTAGTTTTAGAACTTAGAGGATATTTTGTTAACTCTTTTGTTTTTTTTTTGATTTATGATTCTGTTCGTAGGAAAATAACCATTATCTTCATATTTATTGGCTTGGATTTTAAATCAATCTATCTAATTGCAGTGTTTGAATAAGGTAATAGGATCGTGTCATGATCGAATTATAAATATGTGTATGTAACTTAGTTACACTTTATTTTGAATTAAACTGTAATAATTCTCTACAGATTTAATAATTTTCTTTAGTAATGAATTAATATGTTCAGTTGAAAATTTATCAGTTCGTTTCTTTTTTAGTGCAAATCATGATAGATATAAGAGTTTTTGTTTTGATGTAGTATGTTATTTTATAATTACCTACTCTTGACATAATCAGTAATTGAAGTAGCAGTAATAATCTTCGCTGGGTGAAAGCATAAATGATTGAATGTGTGAATTTTAAGTTTATAATTTCAATGCTTTCTCATTAACATGGTATGAATTAATTTAACTTGCCTGGTTTCGGTTGACCGTATTAATACACAAAAAAACGAGTTGGAAAAAAGTAGGACATCACTCCATGAGAATTGATCCTTTCTTGAATTAAATAAATGAAGTTATAGTTTTTAGGGTATTGAAATAATATGGGTTTTTAGATGCCAAAAACAAAGCTGTAAGTATTTGTAAGAAGTACTTGCTTTGGAGTTAATTTTCACGCGAGGAACTTACTTATATGTTATCCTTCGACTTGAAGTGCATCACTGCTGATGGAAAATTTTTATTTAAAAGTGTTAAATTGAAATAATCTGTGAATAAAAGAAATTGCAGAACATTTATAAAATATAGTTCAGACTGGAGATGAGTGATTCGAAAACGTTATTTTTTTATAAATTAGTAAGTAAAACTGCGCAAATAACTGAGTAAATGTATTTTTATTGTTAATTTTTATTCACTTTTGCTTCAGTACATGCAGTTTATGAATAGCACGAATAAAGAGACTATTGAGGGAACAGTAATGATGAGTTACTTGCTTATTAGAGCATTCAATTTTCCACCAGATGGTAGTGAAATCGTACATTGAGTTTGGTACTAGGTTTGGTCAAGCAGTTTTAGAAACAATCATTGTAAATCCTTTAGGATTTTCCGCTTGTAGATGGAAATTTTATAAAAGGGTCATGTTGGAAAAAGTCTCGAAAGAGAGATCTCGGGAGTTTGAGTTAGGAACAAGAATATTACTTAACATCCAATATAAAATATATAAATTAGAAAGAAATGTAATATTCGCGTTTGCTAATTTATTTTGAAAATCTAGGGGAGAAATATGTTTATCTCCGTTATTTTATTTGTAATTTGTTTAAATAAAAGCACTATTTTACGAAAAATCAAATTTCTTTTCTATCTTTATAAATTTATCTGATTTAACTCCCAAATTTATCTCGTTTTTTTTTCGGTTTCATTATGAAAACACAATTTGTGAATTGTTATTAATAATCAAGTATATGCGAAGCAAAAATCTATGTATTTTTCGATGGCCCCCATACACGTAAGAGTGCAATAATAATTATGACGCTTAATATTCCTTTAAGTTTTCATAAAATATTCCATTTGAACTGAACTTTTTGTACGATCACGCCAGACATCCACGGACAGTTTCCACCTTGTGCCCTCGTACATCATTCTTTTACTAGCGAACCTTGTCAAAATAATAGACAGACAAACAACCAAACGCCGATACCATCGTTCATCTCACGCTGAGAGGGAACGCCAAAAATACAACTCGTCCTTGTTCTGAAGAAGGCGTTCACTTCGCCGTATGTGTTGGCCACACGTAAAGCGAGGATTGTACGTTGCGCAATGACAACACACACTCGCCGAACAAGGCCTTGGGCGTGTACTCGGTCGGGAGCAATGCTCTGCAGTATAGAGACACCGTGGTCTTTGCCGGCGCAGACTCTTTAAACAGAAGCCTGCGAGAGAAAGGACGCTCACCGCGTACAGTGGTCGAAAACAGCGTACAATGAATGACAACAGTCGCGATAAATAAAACCCGAGATTTTATTTTATTTTTGGAGAGAGTAAAAGGGAAGAATTTGCGTTTGGAAAGTACACAGAAATTCAGATATCAATAATACAGTGCAACTCTGTATTGCACTTAATGTTGCTATTATTATTATTGTTGTTGTTGGGGTTTTATGGTTCGCCGAAATCTCTGTCATTAGCTTTCACATTAAAGTTAACATTGTGTAATTCTATCACATCCAACATTTTAGTGAAGTTAACTGGAAGGTTTTCGTACTCCAGGAATCGAGTGCTCTATATGACTCTTATTTTAAATTTATATCTTCTTCAACTAACATAAGTTTTCGACATCAATAAAAGAAATAAAGTGAAAATTAATAAAAGAAACACGTTTGTCGTAACAATTTTTTTTTATAAAACTGACTTCTATTATTCTACGAGAATGTTTTATTATGTTTCTTTGTTTTTTTATTTTTAATTTAATTTCAATTAATAGACTCGCTTCACCACAAAGAGCTCGTTGGCGGGATTCACCCTCACACGTTCTTGGAGTCTTCGCCTCTGCCAGATTCCAAGCGAGGATATATCCCGGGCATCGACAACGATGTATCCTTATAAGCAATCAAATGATTTTCTATTTTCAACTTGGTGAAGTGTGCAGTATATGAATAAAATTATGATTAGGCACATCTTGGAGTCAAGACTTACAACATGAAATTATTTTTATCCCAGTGTTAAATTACTCTCTAAAAGTGAGCCACAAAATGATTTGAATGCTGTTTTATTGTAACTTAATTATGGTAGTAAGTATATTACTTTCTGATGTTGGGGGACAGTTTATTGTTGAAATGTGATAAGTATATGACGTAGTAAAACGTGAAAATAATTTTGTGCATATAGGGGCGAGGGAAAATTTATACATTTATACATAGTCTGCTGTAATAATAAAAAATTTATAAAAAACTAATTTCATCATTAAATTTCTGATGAAACACAGAAATATTTATAAAATTATGCTTTTAACAGTCCGTTCTGATGGAATAATGTGGTGATATTTATAATATATTGGACAATTATATCAGTTGTATTTACTGACAAGGTATTCAGTGCCAAAAGTATATAATTTTTTTTATTCATTCATAAATTAATGATTTGATAACACTTTTGTGTTTGGAAATGGTCAAAATGGGGATCATGTATACTCTAGGGGTGAAAGCGTATATCTAAAATAGAAATAGCACTTTACCTTTCAAACTTCTATGATATAAATATTTTGTGTCGAGAAGTTTGTATTCGAGACCACTGCATGGAGCGGCATCGTCAAGGCGAACCGGCGAAGAACGCGTTGTCTGCCTAGGTTAAGGTTCCGTCCGGTGCGACTGGACTCTGGTCAGCGTCTAAGAAGAGCGCAGTTGCGAGGGTGGAGGGAATTTGCTAGACACTTGTGTGGAAGGGATGGAGTACGAATATATGAGGAGTAAAAGAGGGATCGTTTCTCAGGGACATATCTCTTACCGAAAACAGATTATCTGTGTACTGTACTGCGAAATTGTCCTAAGTGACTCATTGATTGACTGAATCATTCATCGTCGCACAGCAAAAACTATTGAAGTCAGGAACTTAAAATTTTGTTATATTGTTGCTTTTATACTGTCTAGAACCACACAGAAAGAAGTTTTCGAAACTCCGATTTTAAAAGGATTAAATGAGGTAAAATGTGACTTTTTGAATTTTAGTAATTTTACAGCATTTCATGAACTAGATGTAATTCCATCTCTGTACTAGATGTAATACTTTTTGTGAGAAAACCTTGCTAATTTAAGAACCTAAAATTTAAACCATCTGACATTTCTGAAACCACATTTACTGTTAATTTACTTCTTTGCGATGATGGCTTCGACCTTTCCAGAGAATGGAAGGGTTACAGAACGTAATTTTTTTCATTACACAAAGTGTAATATTGTTTGTTATATTATATGTTGGGAAATTCCTTCTATATATAACGACTTACACTCCATCTCGGCTGCTTCTCGTATCCATCACTGGCTAATGTTCAATTTATTCCCCAGAAACCAGAGAATTTGTAGGAGTGAGTTCTCGTAGAATCATTTTTTGGGAAGACCATGACATCTTTTACTTCAAACATCCCTGATCATATTATCAAAAGTGAGATTTTAAATAACATTATTAAACAAAGGTTCATATAATATGAATGTTGAAAACATTTGAGTATTCACATCTAACTTAAAAATACATACATATATATGTATTTTTAATTACTTCATTTTTTATGAACCGACCCTCTATCCGAATTTGGAGAAAATTTATTCCTACCATTTTGAAACGTAGGAAAAAATTGCACATGCTAAAACGGAAATGGTATATAAAATTCACATCAGGAAACAGCAAAAGACAATTTTACATTTTTTAAATTTCTCGTAAATACATTGTCATCATATAAAATGACAACCATATTGTAAGATAATTTGACGTGTTAAGCAGTTCCCGAAATGATCGAAATTATCTGCTACTGAAAATTCGTGGCAATTGAGGGGAGATGACCCCTAATCTTTCTTACTTTTCTGAGAACCGAGACAAAATATCACTCATTACACGCGTTTATAAAAACTATACCCCTTCCTTCTCTTACGTAACAAAATATGTTGTTAATGAACTCCAAAAACACGCAATCTTCCGGTGCTAAGTAGACGTTACAACGACGACAAAACTCCGCTCTTATTTTGCAACCTGCAGAGCAGAGGCGGATTTAGAATTTTGTCACAATTAGTTACATTAGTATCTCTACTTATCCCAACTCGACCGATTTACAACCATTTTCTTCTTTTTATCTCTTTGACGCTTCTGACAGCGATATTAGGAACATTACAAAATCAGGAGTATTTGACCACGTTCAAATATTCCTATTTGGTAAGAGCATAAAATAAAAAATTGTAAAGAAAAAAAATTAACTCAAGGTCGAAAAATAATTCTTTTTCTTTTGAAATTCGATACATTTAATTCATAACAAAAAATGCGGTCTTTTAAGACTTAAAATTAACAATATAAAATTTTTGTTTATTCCACCAATAACATGTTCTTTAATGTAAATAATTTTTAACAAAAATCAGTAAAATGTGCTCGAGATCACTGGTCGTAAAATAAAACTATTTTTCTTCAGAGGCAGATACATTTTTGTTTATAATGTATTCAATGTAATATATAAAAGTCATACAAAGATTTAGAATTTTTTTTAAAATTCTCTTATTAAGAATGAGAGATAATCTGGGGAAAATATGTAACATTACAGTTCAATTTAAAAAATACAAGAAAATTAAATAAGATTTTCAGGATATATGATTTATTTGTTAAAACAATAATTGTTCAACTCATACCAATACACCAGTATTATGAAAATTTATGATTTTGTTATTTTTGTATGTTATGTTTTTCTTGGTGTTATGCTTTTCTTGCAATTGTTCTTCTATAATAATGTAAATATGTGTATTATATGTTCATAAACTTATGTCGTATGTATTTTTTACGTATTTTATATTAGTTTTGAATGTTGTAATTGAAATCAGGAAAATATGTCTATTTAGTTAAAAATTAAAAAATCACACATGGCATACATATAGAAGTCGTTTTAGTAGAATTAAAGAATTTTTTTATATTATAAACATTGCTGATTAAAAATTCGTATGGTTCAACCTATATTATGTTGTTTACTCATTTTCTTTACGTTTTTCCTGTGCCAAAGCAGTCTTGCCATTAACAGAGCTTTGTCTCGATTATATTTCATAGTTCTATTTTACTTTCCTGTCTCCTCTCTCATAATGTTGTGTCATAGTACTAAGATAAAATAAACGCTGTTATTATATTATTAATGCACGTGATGTTTCTTACGTAATAATTTTTAACAAAGGTAATACTATAAGTAATGCATTTTAAACGTGTAATAAAGGGAAAGAGATTAATGAACGCGATGATTTAAGCTAATCCTATTCAAGTCGCAGGCGGTGACCGGCGATGTGCCACGTCAGGTCCAAAGGGCGTTGCCCGCAGTGATTAGCACAGAATGGCTCTATACGAGGACTTGCGCTGCGTGTGGCCTATCTGTCAAGGGGAAGTTAATGCTTTGTGAAAGGATTACGTAGGATGACTACTGGAAATACTAGACCTGGGAATACTGACTACTAGACCACGAAAAGTTGCACGGGATTTTAAGTAAACTAATCTCGTATTCACTGGTTATTTGAACATAATTTGTTGTATTTACATTCACTGAATAAATATAAAATCTTTATCTGTGGTAAAACCCATACAGTAAGATATCGCCTGCCCACATAAGAAAAAAAATTCTTCTTAATTTTAAACACAAAGGTCAGAAATTTTACTTATGGATACGAGCTAGGAACCGTTCTGAAATCGTTATTCATACTCTTTTGTTATTCCGAGGAACCAAAGAGTATTCTCAGTTATAATGACTCCTTAAGTCCAAAGTTTCATTTATGTCTAAATCAGAACAATATGAAAATCGCTTTCGCATTCTGGCCAAAATAAGAGAAAATAATTTTTCAACTCGTGCCGACGTTTAGAAATTTGTTTAGATCACCACCACAGCTCAATTAAACACTTCAATAATAATGTCACTACCAACCACTCATTCTTATCTCCAAAATAGTACTCATGTTATACTATGTATATTACTGTGTATACTATGTACGTTAAAACTATTGTCTTTTTTAATGTGTTACATGTGTACTATTTTGTGATTGAAACTAGAAACCGGCAACAGGATGAAATATGGTTGGCTTTTAAACCCAACAGTTGATGGAAAAGAACCTTATGAAAATCGAGTTATTTAGAGGATTGATATTCGAAGTTTCTGCACTGCGTTTAGTGCAGTATAGTAGGAAAATTACCCAAATGTATTTTGATTTTGTTATTTATTACAGTCGATAATGCATTCACGTAATAGAAAATCATTGGTATTATCTTCTAGTAATTTTCTATGATCCATAGTTGTAGGTTTACATTTACCGCAAGTTTTTCTAGGGTCAGGTAAACAGAGTTATGTGCTATTAGTTTAACACCGTTTTGTCGTACGATGAATGAGTATTTCTGAATTTATTCACATTTAGTATGTTTCAATTATATTCGAATAATTTTTTCTAAGTAGACAGGTCGGTAGGTGGGGTTTTCTTATTTGATAACCGAAAAAACAAATTAATAAGAAAGGGAAGAAGATGGCAATAAATATTTTAAAAATGTGGAAGATAATCTTCTAGAGAATTTGGAGCCAACCACTAGAGATGTTGTGCTAGGTATTTCTTACTGGTAAAAATAGAGGAAAATAAAGTGTAAAACAGTTGTGGAAGATTAACTCTTTTCATTGTCTTCCATTTAATTAGGCAGAAACTAAATTATTTCTAACTGATGGCAAATTATCTTTGAAAAAATCAATCCTAAAGCAATATCACCTTCCAGTTAGTGAAAAAGAAGGTAATAAAAACGTAATAATAACGCTTTTTGATGAAGTAAATGTGTGTGGAATGATTAACTTGTCTTGTTTTTATACATTTTGGTTTGATATTTTTATACATGAAGTTCAATATGTTTACAATAAATCTCAATACATTGTTCCTCTGTATGGTTTATCCTGTAAAATAACATTAAATGTGTAAAAATAAATTAAAATGGGTTCTGATGATCAATGAAACTATCAATGAGTATTTTATGGCATTTGTATCAAATTACACGACTAAAATGGGGATACTGAGTAAATGTAATCTTCACATAAATAAATGTAAACATTGTATAGAAGGGTGAAAATACAATTTAAAGTTCCTACAACTACAATGACATGCCCATACTGTCTCTTACTTCATGCTTTACGTTAGGAGAGAATTCATGGTTTACAATAATCCTCAGGGGTAATGGCCCAGATTTTTGGTCCGGTTTTCCCCCGTGTAGTGGCGGATTTTTCGTGGGCGGGAATGTCATTTAATATTTTTGTAATTATTAATCTCGAATTTTGACTGCACATTATATCTACGATTCACTTTGTAATAATAAATTGATAACAGTACGCCTTTGATTAAATATTTTTGTTAAGTATAAAATCCGCCACTGCCCTTGGGTCCTTGATTGGGTTTGATGGGATGGTCCCTTGCTTGCTTCCGGAGAGTAACGAAGATTATTATCCTCCACATCATGACTTTTTTTGACTATAATCGACGGCTTTTTTGACAAAGTTTTGACAAATTTTATTTTAATTGTTAAAACGTGGGGTAATTATTAACAGACGAATAAGTCACGAAAATTTCATAATTGGAATCGTCGTTGCAAGTGATTTATGAAGTAAAAGAATAACCCGTTATATTAGGGAGCTTAAAATAATATTTTGTTTAGAAATTAAGACTTTGAAATTGAGGTGTGAAAGAGAAAGATTCAAAACTTGTTCATAATTACATCGCCTAACCCTACCTACGAAACGCTCCTCGGGAAAGAAAATTTGTCAAATTATTAGTGCTAATCAATTTACTAATATATTTGGGAGTTCTGGTTAAATCAAAGAGTAATGACATTTATTTTGAAGCATATTCCATCTTCATGAATGAATTTGCGTCACAACTCTACTTTACATCTGTAGAACAAGATTTATCTTTTTTGAATGTCTTGTTTTGAAAATATTTAAAATGAACAGTTTGTTAAAAGTGTATTTGATATATAGAGCTAAAAGTAATTAATTGGTAGGGTTAACTGAATCAATATGCACTTATCTTATTTCTTTATAACAGTGTCTAATTATTCACTACAAAGTTATTTGTATTAATTTCAAGAATAATTATTTTTTGTGTTTATATTATTAGTTTAAAATTATTTTTGTGTTTATATTATTAGTTTATATAATTATTTTTTGTGTTTATATTATTATTTTTCTCTCATCTGAGAACTGTAAAAATATGTTTAAAATATTTATTTGGTTAAATTTCTACCTTAAGACCGGAAAAGGTGGAGTCTGTCTCGTACATGAACTGTCTAGTTTTCAGATTGAATCACTCCCCCTACCTTTCGAACACATTATTATGCATCCTACTTGGTGGTTGGAACAAGGGTGAAACTTGCAAAGTTATTTCATGTTTTCATGTTATACTTATCATACATGCATACAAATTCAAATGATGTAATGATGCAACGTTGGTAACAAAAATCGCCGGTCTGTAATCTCTAAACCATTTTAAAGCTGTAGTCTTTGTAATTAGAGAGCGGTAGTATTGACGCTCTTGGTGCAGTTAATTACATATTTTTATTTTCCCATTTAAACACGACGCATAAAACCTATCATCACATCGAATGTAGTTTTGATAACGGTTTTGGCAGAGCAACATTTACAGGAAGAATAATATTCAAATTGAACCTTAAATAACGGTGTAGGTCTAACTGTGTTGCAATCCGGTCTTGCCACTGGTTTGCACACCAAGCTATTACTCATGATTGAAGGCTGAGATCGCTAATTTTCCGGCTCCCAAAACTTGCATTCAGAAGTTTTGTCCGATTATCCTAATTAATTTTGTACTAACAGAAACCTATATGAGATTTTAATGGATGATAGTGATAGGAAGTGTAACAGAAAGAAGAATGAGAGAATAGAAGGCACGATAAGATCTTGGACAAATATAAATTGTATACTCTTGGAAATATAAAATTCGCTGAAGCAGGTCACGTCAGAACTTTATTTTACTGTTCTTCCCCATTAATGATAGTGTTATTCTCAGATTTTTCACCAATCCTCTTAATTCAGAATTATTACTTACGCCAAATTAATAGAAGAACTTTTTGAGACAAAAATGATTTTATGACAATGGTTATACATTTGATAAGTATTTGTAGTCATAAAACATATTTATAAATAAAAAGATCTGGGAAAAGGAACGAAATGTACAATTATATCGATTTAAATAATGCCATCACATTCATTACCAGTCGCAATACGTTAAGGTTTCTATATTTCAATTAAAGGACTGTAAAATCCGCATTTCTCTCTCGTAATTTTGTATTAATGGTTGCGTTAAAAACAGTCTATGATTGATCTAGTTAATTAAGATACATATTTGACATTTCTTTCATTAGAGAAAACGGCATGTTCGAGCACTAGAGATTCGAGTATTAAATTTTTATTTTTTTTCAACTTGGAAACCTTTGACCAACATAATTGTTCGGAATCAATTTATAAAAACATGTTTGAAGTAACCAATTTTACAAAACATAATTTTTATTAACTCTTGATGCTATTGCACATTTCATTTTACAGTTAATCTGTTTTTCATTTTATTTTATTTACTAAACTTGCTGCGCTCACTAGGTTTGCGACGACTCTTGCAAGCTCGCTTGTAGATATCACCCCCAGACACCCTTTAGGACTTTGCCCCACCGAGGCTTCAATCGTGGGTATTACAGGTTAATCTGTGGTAGGTACCTCCCGAGCATTGTTATTCACGTCCAATTTATTTTCTTATGGTACAAACACGATGTGATTTATTGTGCTGGGATAAATAAGACTGTGATTGTGCATAGTCACGTGCTACACGGTGAAACAATTTTTATTTCTATGTGTGTGTATTTACCACTATTTGTTATTTATTTGTTTGTCATGTCTTCATCAATCGACATTACATGATATTGTTTTTCAGTACATACATAAATCCTAACTATCTTTCTTTTTCCTTCGACTTGTCACTTTTAATTAAAAATCTTTCGTTCTACCATCTAGGATATTTACTCGTATTTGAGACCTTCAATTCTTCATGTAACCTCCGTATATTCCTGAAAAAAATTAAATTTCTTTTCACTACCTACCATAGTATCTAGTATCCATTTATCCGGACATACTTGTTCTTCATTTGTATAATATAAAGTTCCCTCTCTGTACTATAGAGGACACAATCCCTTCAATAGTTTCCATTTATCTCCAATGATACATTTAAAACTATTGAGAATATTATGTAGATACAAGTTTGAATCGCGATACCGTCATTTGTATCACTTTATGTCTGGGTTTGGACCACTGCTTATTTTTTTTCGCAAATTTAACATTTTTAATGAACTTATTGGTCCCTCTTCCTGCAGTTGACCTATCCCGTGGTACCTGCCAGGTTTCAAGCAGTAGGTTTGTTATATTTCTCCTCCAACCTCTCTGGATGGTCCCTTATCCTCTCCGTCCAACACTATCTCTCATACTTGTTCCTAAAACATATTAATGCAATTCTAGATCAATAGGTAACAATCCCTTAATCTCGTTCAATGCGTCATTTGAAACTGTTCTATAGGTTCCTAACTAAACACACCCTGTGAATAATCCTTGAACGTGATCCAATTTAGGTATCTCTTTTTCTTTCTTTATTTTTGTCAAAGACCGTCCATGACCCTTGTGATTTCAACAATATCATTACACAGCTCATTTCACATAATTTCACCATGAACATAATTAGTTTTACGTTTCTACTGTCTTTGTCCATGTTGTTCTTGTCGGTTTTTGTCTATTCAGTTGTCTCTTCTTCATTCGTCTCATAACAGTTCATCCTTTTCTCCAATTTTCTCACCACTCTAAAAGTTTGCCACAAGATGAGCTTGGATTCTATTAATTACTGAATCAATTAATTATTGATTTCTAATTCCTTAGCGCACCGCCGCCGCGCCGCCGCGTCCTCCGCGCCCTCCTTCTCCCCGTACCGCCCTCACGTGGCCATTCATCGCTCCCTTGCTGCTGGCTCTGCTCCTGCTCTCACCCTCGGCAGAAGCCCCTTCACCTCGCCGACGCCCCAGCACCGCCCTTAGCACCTGGGTGGAAGTGCCCCTGTTCCAACGCGATGCCGTTGAAGCTCCACCTGCAAATGGACGCCTCAGTCCTCCCCCTGGTTCTGGACCCCAGTTCGGTACCCGCTCGCTGCCATTGCGAGCCGCTGTCGAGAGTGTGCCACCGCAAGTCGCCAGGTGAGTCAGATGCTCCAGTAGTGTTCTCACTTGCTGCTCGAAATAAGTAATGTGTGTGGATTTACGTGAGACTGAATTCACGAATTATTACGTTTCAATAGAACAGGGATTCAAACAAACATTTAAAAAATCCAACAAAATCGCAATTTCAATGTTTTTAGAGATATAAATATTTGTTTATCGATAAGTTCTTATATTGTTTCTGAGAAAAAATATATTGGTAACATTTATGGATATTTTGTGTTTTTAGTGACGCATTTTATTCTTTTGTAATATTACGGTTTTAGTTTCACAGTTATGACACAAAATAGCATGCATTGACGGTGTGCTAAGAAAATAATGAAATTCAGCACGACAACAAGTACGTGTATTGCTTTATATGTTTGATTAAGCTTTTGGAATCAACTATTGAGTACATATTTTTTGAAAAAGATGTATCTAATACTGAGATAAAGATACTTGTCATTTTTGAAGAAATGTGTCAGCGAAAAGTAATATGACGATGCAAATAGGGGAGTTATTTTGAAATATTGTTTTTCAGTTCAAAACTAAGTTTTTCGAGGGGTAAAAAGAAACAATAACTTATTTTACTTCAGTCTTATTTTACGTTAGTAAAATTTGCAATTTTATTCACGAATACAAACATAGTAACTAATTTCTAGGTAATTTTCGTGATGAATTTACAATTTTGGACGAACATATTTTTCGGTTTATTGACGTCTTGTTTAATTTCTCACGTTTCACCTTCCACCTCCGCTCATCTTCAGAGTCAATCTTGTCACGGCGTCAACCAACAAGAATAGTGTGTTCTTCTCTTTCAACAACTCTTATTAAAACATATATGTGGAGTAATTAAAATTAATTTTGTTGAAAAACAAGGAATGGTCTCGCAAAAATCGATTCAAATAATGATTTTCTGTATTACTATATTTAATTAATTTACATTAGAAAGAGGTGTATTGTATCTGTATTCTCAAAATATATCGGTTGCAATAACCATTATTACGAAAAAGTTATTTTTTCTATGTAAATAAGATACCCTATTTCTTCTGTATTCAGTACTTCAATAAACATATACTTCTTTCATTAACCTTAACTGACTTAATTATACATAATAGGACAAAACTCATTCTTAATTTTTCTCCTTAATGGTATATTCTTTTTCTTTTCTTGGTAGATCTTGTAGATAAATTTTGGAAATGGTTACAACTCTTGCTGCTTGTAAGTCTGTCAATATTACTATACTTCATAATCTCTTTGAAATGTCTTTCAGGAAGCTTTTAGAGTGTGATGACATTTTACATTTTGTATCGTGAGAGATCTAATCAGTGAATTCTAATATTGACTTTTCGTGTTCTTTTGGAAAGGATGGGATAAATATACTTCTAGAAAACAGAAAACATGTTAACAGTTTTACGTAACCTGATCGCATTATTACAGTCGTTCCAGAGTCATTTCAAAGGAAATTCCATGATTAAGAGCTTATTGACGTTCTCTTCACGTATTCTTTATCTACCCGTCATATTTGTAATTAGACAATAGCTTATGTTGTATACATTTTTCTTAGCGTAAGTGGACGTCTGAAGGCTTCAGAAACGAAGAGAAATTTAGACCATTCCCTCTGCTAAGAATCCATCCAGATATGTAGAAGCATTTTCTACGGACAACGTGAATTGGAAGTGCTTGTTGAATAGACAAACGACATTAAATTATTGTTAGTTTCCATTATAAATTTCATAAAGTACACTTTTCTTAAAGTATAATAATTGTCCAAAAAGAGATTAGATACATTTTAGATTACGAGTTTGATCTACGATAACATAACCTCAAAATTTCGTGATTATATTGTCTTATGTTCGTGTATGTGTAAAGTTTAACTGACAAGCAGATAGATGATAATAAAACGTGATAATTGGATTGGGTTGCATTGATCCCTTTTCTGGTCAGTTCATTTCGACATCCTTGATTTCCAGCACGCCACTTCCCATCCTTACCAATTAGAACATACTTTTTAAACAATTTTTATCTACATTAAAGTATGATCTGAAGATTGACCAAGCATATTTTCATACGTCACATATTTTAGAAAATATATACTGTCATTTTTTCTCAGTTTCGTAAGTAAAGAAGTAAGATTAGAAATTTGGCTGGAACACACTTGAGATATTTTGATACGAATTCAGTATAGCATATTTCATCTAGTTGGGAAGCCGTAACAACGCCGACTGATCTGTGAATGTTTTCATGCTCCATATTTTTTCCCACAGAAAATCAAAGCGAGCACTATTTTACTCCGTTAACAACACGACAGGTTATTTCAACACATCGCATCTGTCTCAACGTCCAAGTTTCACTTCATTCTACAGAAATGATGGACACCATGCTGACGGTCTGCATGTTAATGGGTACAAACTGTGCTGCAAACTGCACCCATTCGTTTTAAAGTCGTAAGATAATGAAATCTATAATTAAACATTGCTTCGCAGCAGATTTCCACAATCCTGAAGAAAGTCGAGGGTAACATTTTGCTGTAAAAATTAAATTGATATTTTAAAAGTTTTTAATTTTATACAATTTTATAAATATTATGTGACTAATAAACATCAATAATTTATTTTTAACTGTTTCCCTTTGTTTTCTTCACATAATTTTTAACCTTAGTTTTCTTAATTTAATTCATCTTTTTGGAATAGTTCATTTTCTGACTGATTTTCAATAATTCTACTTAATATTCAATTTCTTCAATTAATTTAATTATAATACTAATAACGTCCATTATACAATTTAATTAAATAAATAATAACAAACTTACGACCCTTTATAGACGAATAATGTTTAAATTTTTAAATTTTTTTGTGAAGAGCTCTTCACAAAAAATAAAAATATTATTCGTCCGTAAAAGATCATACATTTTTTATTATTTATTTAATTATATTAGATTACTAACAATTATTCAATTATTAAAATTAACATTATATAAAATAATTTAAATTATTACTTTACAAAGTGAATTATAGGATGGAGTGATGTTGGCACTTTTAGGAACTTGTAGAAGTGACGTCAAATCAAATATAGTTCCGGTATCTTATAAACTCAACAATAATTTCTTTCCCTTGTAATACGTTGACGCAGGGGGACGCTTAGTTTTACCGAGTCAATAAAGAAATGGAATACATCAACGTTTCACAGTGCTACCTTCCTGGACATTCCTTAAGTTCGCATTGTTGAGTAATACACTGAGAGAAATTATGTGGGAAACCTGAGGAAAGTTGGGAGGAAACGTAACTTTGTAAAAGAAAATATTCTCATGATAACCAGTAGAATCGTCAAACATGATGACAATAATGATTTTAAAGAAAATCTCTTTACAGGCTGGCTTGACTTTTGGACCACAAAATCAGTAAGTCCGAGCACTAAATCCTATATCACGGAAAAAGCTTAGTAGAAGAGTAAGTCTTTGAATATATGAGTTACACCTAAATAAGCTTAGTGACTTTCATCGTAAATATAAGTTGAAATCTTTACCAATGTGCATAATTGATATCTCCACAAATTTAATAATGATAGCAATAAACCTAAGCAAGAAAACTTACGATTGAAATTTTAGTTACCTAGCAGTTCACCTGCACATGTGGTAAACTTAAATCATCAATGGCCACTTGCCTCGGATATATTTTCCCGCTCTGCTTTATTCATGCAACATTTTCTCATAATATTCTACAACAAATCACCCATTTTACATAGTTTCGAAGGCATTCACACCAGACTGGATGCAGATTGTATGGACATTTTCAAGCATTTTTCAGTATGACTCTTACAAGACGACTAGCGCACTTCTTGCGGCGTCTGTGTTCTCTCGTGTCGGTTGCGTGGTTAATGAATTATGCATAATTGTTCTTTCCTGTTGCGGTGTATTCTAGTTAGTTGAACTTCGGAAATCAATCACAGAGAACATAACACTGCATTAAAGAAACCATTCGTTTATCAATAAAGTCATGTTCAGTGTCTTGGTAGCTTAGTTGAGGTTAGTTGTTTGTTGCGCTACCCGTGGCGTTGATAGACAACTCATACTAACAGCATCCATTTCTCGTCCAATACTGTGTAAAACGCATATTTCAGAACGTCCATTTTCTGTATACGCAGATGATGTCAAGCGTGATGTCATCCACTTCACATCCATTTCTTGTACAGCAATTGGAGGCAAACTGTCTGTAAAATAGACCGTGTACAGGGATGGTAATTTTTATGAGACTGAAACTTAGCCCCCAATCTTGGGAAGGTTGACCAATAAATTTCTCTCAGTGTACCTTCATTAGAGGTGAAACTCTTGAACCATAAATGATATTTGCAACTGACTCGCTGACGTAGCTTTCGCTCGTTGGGACGTATGCCGCTGAGAGACGCGGTGGAGAGTCGACCTCAGAGTCTGGCGTCGTGGCGCTACTTGGCGCCGCCGCCGACACACACCGACGCTGCTACCGACTCGGCGCCGCCGCGCGGTCAACGCGACCACTACCGTGTGGTGTGCTTCGTGGAGGGCTGGTCGGCGTATCGCAGGGAGCCGGCACGATTCTCGGCGAGACACGTGGACCCGCACGCGTGTACGCATCTGGTGTATGCCTTCGCGGCGTTGGACCCTCACAGTCTACATCTCATCCCGCAGGACGAGGAGCATGACATCGTCAAGGGTGAGTAATTATTTATTTCAATATTCTTTGGCCTCGAATTTTGATGTAAATGTGCACCTGATTCACACAAGAATGCCTGTAAAACTTCCATGATGTTGTTGAATAGCTGTTTGACAGATACATTTAGGTATTCTGGGTCCCCCAAAATAAAATAAGTGAAAAATAATTAATTACTAAAAAACAATACATTATGTTTGGTACATTTGCCCACTATTCACATGAGGTAGTAAAAATATACTTTTACAGAATCGTAAATTGCCTAATTGGACCATTTTGCACGAAACTCGCCAAATTTTCTATACCCCAAACTTCTCGAAGTTCTAAGACCCCCAAAATAAAATCCTGGATCCACCACTGGTGTTCGATGTCGTTGGATGAAGCTAGGATACGTTTGTTCTGATAAGTGTATGCCTCTTATCTTCCGTTCGGAGTAACTCCTTTTCGACAAGATTCCCTTTCGACGAGATCAAACAACAGTGAAAATCCGGTCACAACTTGGAATGACCCTCTCCGGTTCGAGCTCGTGGTAAGGGGCTTTGTCTCAAGGGAATCAACGAAAGTCGGAGGTTATCTCCTCAGGTAGATACATCTGCGACTGCAGAGCTAACACCTTGAGCTCCGGGATACGTCTTAGACGTATTTTACAATGACAATTGAATGGAGCTAATCCTATTAACCAAACGTAGCATAGCATATTTCATAAGATATGTTAGGGAGAGCCCCATTCAAAATTACAACAAAACAGTTTTGAAACTTTTATGTCAAACCCTTAACAATTCGTATCATATTGAGAAAACCAAGACACACAAGTCTGACAATTATCATTTCGAAACTATTTTCTCCTCGTGTTCGATATTCTAACTATTTCATGAAGTTTAGATGGTGCTTTTGCTTCGTTCCTGTACTTTTCTTATGTGCTCAATTATCGATGAATGATTAAAGTAGTGAAAACTATCATCAGGAAATAGTATATATAACGTCGTGAGCTATCTAGGTGTCGGGTAACTTTTTATTTTTAGCCTTAATAGTAAATGAAATATGTCAACATTGTTAAACAGCTACATTGGTTTACAGTTTCTAATTTGATCTTGAAAGGAAATGGGATCGTGATTTTATGGGTTGTGTTAATGGGTGAGTGCTATGATTGAAGTGATGTTGTGTGTGTGGTAGTGTTTTGGTGGTATGTATTGTGGAGTTTTTCTACGTAAGGTATAGTGCATACTGCCCTGAAGAAGGAATTATAATATTCCGAATCGTTGGCGGTATAAAATGACCTATGAACGTTGACGGTGTTTTATGACCTATCCTCAACAATGAAACAGTCAGAAAAGTTGTTACCAAAAATCTGACCAAAAATTCGTGCTCTCCTAAAATCCAGAGGATAATATAAACGTGAGAATAATGAATAATTAAGAAAAGAAATAAAAAAGAATACATGGACGCCATGGACCATATATAGGTTGAATAGTCACATACGAATATAACGTTGAATTAATTCGTATCTGGGAAGCTTGGTTGGGGTTTGCGTCACGTTTCACTTCATGCGGAGATGAGAAGATATATCAATTTCACCCCTTAAAAGGTCGATACCGTACCACCCTCTGGTGAAACCTTTAGACACCCTATTGAGGGAGTGAGATCGTGGTACGCGTCGTGTTGATATGCGATAGACGCTGTCGTGAAGTGACCTCCCTCCATACATTTGAGGTCATCGCAACTTCGTCCTCCACCCACTCAAACGCGTACATACTCACGCATTTGCCAACACAGCAGTTGACACCTCGCCAGACATCGCCCACGGGGACACTGTTGCCTTTGAGGACCTCTTAGTGCGACCTTGGAAATGGACGGGAGTCTGATGGCGACAGATCTTTACAACCGCATCACTTATCCATAGTAAAAATGCTGTTTATTCTGGCGTAGCCATTGGAGTCCGGATTTTAAGACATTTAAGCACATCTTGTGGGCAGACATATAGGCAAATATAAACGTGAGACAAACCACGGCATATTGATAAATAGACAATATTCAGATATTAAAGAAGACTGGATAAATAATAAACAGATAACATTCGATTGTAAAGAAAATGGTTTCAGACGAGTGTATTCAAAGGATTTGTAACAGGATATACCGATTTTAGATGCCATCATCAAAGAGTAGGAAAGATTAATGATGAAACTTAAGTTCACCAGAAAGGTGAGTAAACTGCAGCTCATACACTGGGGGATTGAGCTATACAGAGTAGAGAAAAGCTGCATTCTAAAGAAGTTACAAGAAAGTGGATGTGCTAAATTTAAGAGATAAGGAGTGTTTATGAAACAGTAATGAAAAAAAATCGATCGATATCTTTCGTCACTTTGTTATACATTTAGGGAATACAAGAAATTTATTTTCGGAATAAATAAAGCCCAAGAAAATAAGAAATTAAGAAGAGATCGAATAAATGTGATGCTTGGAATGAGATATATTGAAGACAAGGAAACCTCTTGGTGATAAATGAATGAAAAACATAAATAATAAATCTGTCGAGCGCGTTATTCGTGGCTTATGAATTGAAGATATACTCATACGTTTGGATATTTACAATTATTTAATACACACACACATATAT